>JASDQU010371794.1:57380-86591 GCA_032191745.1 Picea mariana | reverse complement strand
TTATTCTCCTCTTATTCTTCGTTCTATTTTTTCCTTTAAGCAATCAAAATTAGTTGAAGTAGTTCAACTACTTCTTTTAGTTAAGTTAACTAAAACTCAACTAACTTTTAATTTAGGGGAAAAATTAATATAATAACAATAAGGGTCTTTAATAAATAATAACTAGTAGGTGGGACCCCTTGTGAATCCCTTTAGTTTCTTAACAAAAATAAACACAACTAGTCAATCAATCAAACACATCCCTCCTTGTGGCTCCCATAATCATTCTCATAATTTGAAAATTAATATCAATGATATTTTAAACCATATCCAAAAAATATAATATCCAAAATATCCAAAAATAGTATGTTGTCCAAAAATTTCAGGAGTCAACTGTTCTCAACACTCAATAAATAAATATACTCAAAAACCATATTTGCCACTTTGGGAGGCAATTTTCCCTTTGTTGTTGTTGTCTCCCTTTGACTTCTCTGAATTAGCCTTAGGTTGTGTGGAGTCTTTAGGCTTGATCTCACTGATAACATGAGAGCAGTCATCTCTCAAGTGCATGCGGGATGAAATGTATTTGGTTGAATCACTTGAGGGAGAGGAGGGGGCAGCAACAACTTTTCCTTTATCATGTGTATGGTGGGCTTCGGTTTTGAGTCTCTTTCTTGCGTGGGAAGACTGTATAGGTGAGTTTGCAGGGGAAATTTGGACAATTGGGCTAATCGATGGAGGAGGAGCAGGTAGAGACAAATTGGGCCAGCCACGATGTTGGGAAACTACTAGTTGAACAATCTCTTGCCATCCATCATTTTCAGGGACTTTAGGTAGTAATGAGACATGAGGGGGAACTGGGATACCAAGGACATGTTGGGGTTGTAAGGGAGGCCTTTCTGGCCTAGTTTGGATTACCCCTTGTCCAATCCAGTTGAAAAATCCAACTTGGAAGAGCTAGTTTAACTCTTGTGGATCTGCATCAAAATGTATCGAAAATCGTATCCTTCTAGGGCCTATGTTCCAATTCCCTCTTCCCCTATTATTTCGGCCATGGCTTCCTCTGCTGAAGAAGCTCATTCATGTATGATGCGTTTATTAACAACTAGCTTCTTAAACAAACCATACATGACATCTCTTTAAATATGAAACAAAGTTTGGCTCAACAACACATTAGATCCATGCAATCCAATCCATAAAATCATTTAATACTTGTCAATAAGCAGGGGGTGAATAAGGGTTTTGGGATATCTTAGGGGGTTGAAATGAGCGGAAAAGTGATAAAATGAAAGGGAGTAGATCATGATTACTGCTCAACAAATCATTAAACAATCAACTATGTTGCAACAACAAAACATATCAATTGTAACCCATCTTTGTGTCATTCTTTAATTGTTGTAATACAGAGTTTCCATTTAATTCTAATTTAATTTTAAGAACAGGGCATGCAAAATGAATCTGTGAATGTGAGGGGATTCGTAATGTGCAAAAAAAGTGAGAGAATGATAGGGAAATTAATGGATATTATTCATAAAATAAATTAAGTAATCAATAATCATAACTATGTATTAAAATCAATACAAAAAGCACCAGTATTCATTGTTTCTCAATTGCGTACCAATTGTTTGTTGTCCCAATATTTAAACTTTCCAGAATTTTTCAATTCATAACAGTGTGTGCAATCATAACTCATAAACAAAACAACCTCTCCACTCAACAGTCATGTTTAACAAAGCATTGATCCTTTCTTTCTTTTCTTTCCTTTTTTTAAAAAATAATCAAAAAAATGCACAGCAATATGCTCGACATCCATCCCTAATAGTCCATAGTGCATCACAATAATAATCAACATCCACTGTTTACCAATTTACAATCGAGCCTAATTAAAATATACACAGGTCTCTTTACAAATATGAACAGACTTCCAAAATATGTTTGATTACACACTGTCTTCATCATATCAATCGAAAATATATTGCAACGAAACAATAGTCAACATAAAACCCGAGCCTTATCATTGTTGGTATAACTTCCTTTTAAAACCATTGGTAATTTGTACGATGATCCAATAATATATATGAAGCGAACATAACCAATTACATACAAGAATCATTTTTAAAATTAGCCATAACATTGATCGGGCCTAGCAAAACACGCAGGTGTTTCCAATTTCAATCAAGACCACGCTAGTAAAAACACAGTGAGTGAAACCATAATGAAAGAAGACAGTTCTCGACTGTATGCAAGTGCCTATAATTGTTCAACCAATTTTATCATAGAAATATGAGATAGAGACTCGAAAAAAAACCTCCATAACGATTCCACTGATAAACTCATATTTGACAACTAAGAAGGTTCCTAAAGGGAGCAAAGACAATTGGAATCAAATCAGGTCTGTCACAATCAAATGTAGGGAGACAACAATTGTGTGTTCATCTTTTAACCATAACACAAAGAGTTGGAGGTCCTTTGAGACTTATCAATCATAGGCATAATACCCTCGAAAAAGATACAGCAATGAGCCACACAATCCTCTTATTACTCCAAGTCCTTGACAAGACCAGTGATTAACACCCAAGGAGAGAAAAGGCAGGAAGATAATAACCCAATGCACATAGGGCGTTTAACACTTGTAGAGGAGGGGCGAAGCTAATTGAACAGTGACATTTATTAAAAGAACACACAGAGATATAACATCTCTATCCATTTACTTAAGAGATGAACAACCTGACAACAATACCAGTGAGGACGCATACATCCTTTTGACATAACGCCGAGATATAACTTGTATCATCCCACAACCATACAGTACATATTAATTTTATGGATACCCCAAGACTGGATATTGGGACACTTCAGTGAAAATACAATAAGAATGAGCCAACAACCATGACTCAGGGTTTGAAGAAATAACACAGCAACTAATGGCAATTTGAATGGGACTGGATAAGGGTTGCAATCATGATTGTGAAGGAATGAAATAACCAACGGTAATACATAGAACAAAACCATCCACCATCAATACAGAGCGTTATGTACCACATTCACTTATTATCCACAAAGACCCATCATGATATTAAACTGACCGAGCAACCAGTCAATGCACAACTTAAACAAAACCCAATTCTTTTGCTTACAATCTGAAACATTTTACAATCATCACAAAGAGATATAACACACATTTACACAGTTGAAATTCTCAATAACACACAGAATCCAAACATCACTGAGCCATTATTTGTTCATACAACAAAGAATATTTCATGGATGGAGAGAAAAAGAATCATACCTGTAGAAAAATGCTTAAAAGGGAGAGTTGGTCGAGACTTCTTCTTTCCAAGAGCCTGAAATGTGGAGCTTCACAACCAACAGACTGAAAATACAACAAGGAACAATGTTAGGGTGACGACCGATAGGGGGAGTATGGAGTGACGTACAGTAAATGCACATCACTTCCATCTCCTAGCCTATTCAATTCAAAGTACAAGACAACCAAACATTCACCAATCAATTAAACCATGTATTCAATGCCCAACCATTTCAAATCTACAATGATATCCTTTGCATAGTGCACCACCCAATATCATTTACACATTAACCATTTCCACAATTCTATGCCATCATACATATTGCAATGCTATATGCACCCAATTGAGATCTAATGAAATTCGCATAGCCCACTAACCAACCATAGCATAATAGCTAAGACTAACACTAACATCCTTTTACTTTTCCATTTGCATATAACCCTTTATCATGGCTCAAACATAGCTTATTTCCCTTTAGGATTTTTTCATAGGTTTTTCTTTCTTTGTTTTGATTATGTTATCACTAATATATCTCTTGCATATATGTGGCTAGGTAATCGATCACAATGATTAGTGACATGGTTAAATCATAGAAACTGTAAATACATGTCCATCATAACAATGAAAATGTTTTGGATCGCAAGAAGCATTCCATAAAATGCATCATCCACCTGTTACTATGTCAAAATGAAACCAAGACTGCATTGTCAACCATGTAGGACTATGTAGGCAGCATCAAAACGTCAGCAAAAAAACTGTGTGATATGTCTATCCTTGCGCCTCTAGGCTACAAGGGGGTCCCACCTACTAGTATTATATTATTAGCATAGTTAAATAATAGGGCTTTAGCAATACTTTGCGGGCAGAATTCATCGTTATGATTTTAATCGTCAACACTAGGGAAATACTTAAGAAGATGGCTACCCTTAGAAATCCTGCAAGGGTACTTGGGATTACAGGTTGTTTGGGTGATATTGGCATCATCAACACTCCCAGCATGATTATCAATAATTGATTGTTTTCCAACATGTCTGGTAGTGGTTGGAGGTTTGGACCCTTGCTTGTTTTTATTCTTCTTAATCTTCCTTTTATTCTTCTTCTTATCCACCAGGTTACTAGCTTCAGAGCTTTCACTAGGTGAAGAAGATGAAACGGAAGAAGACCTTGCAAGTGAAGAAGGAAAATAATATCTTACTGGCGAAGAAGGTGAAGGATCAACATGAGGTTGATGTTCTTGGGGGGAAGTGCTTACAACTGAAGCACTAACTGCATTCAGGATTACCTAAGTGGAAAACAACCATTTCGGTAATCCAATTGTGAGACCTAGAAGGCTCAAAGTAGCGATGTAAGGAGGACCAACGTTTATATAAGAAGGAAAAATGAAAGTTTCCCCTGCAGCAGGGGTTGCTTCATTGGTCGTTCCTAGAAATGACGCCATGAAAAACAGATCCAACCTAGAGTATGCTAAGGAAAAATAAACAACACACGCTAAAAATCTAGGAAGCAAGAAAACAAACAAAACCTTCTCACAATGAATGCACTAGTTGGTGATGAAATCCAACATTGTGAGAAAAATGTAAGAAGGGGTTGAGATAGAACGGGTGGAAAATTTACGTTGACGACCTTCTTAATGGAATTACACCCTGGTACAAGCTCCCACACATAATTGTGGGTACCCTCCAAGGAGTCCAAGTGAGTTTGGCCAATGTCGATTCCAGGTATCATGAAGACTTTCCCCTCCATAGTCACCTCGTGTAACGACTCTAAAGACATAGGCTACTAAGGTTATCAATTACGACAATGATGCATGGGGAGGTAGTCGACAGTCCAATCCACGTGCAAGGGCAAGGTATCTAAGCCCAAAATTGCCTCGAGAAGGTCCGCACAGGATTTTCTTGTCAAGTGACCCCCAATAATACGCACAATCTCTACACTAAGACCAACAAAGCAGGGTGAGTAACTCTGTCGGTCCTAATGCGACCTCATGATTGACCCTTGTGTTAGAAGGGCTTCCCAAAACAAAATGTAATAAGTGGATTTACCGCTTGGTAGCACAATATTCTGTGTTTGTTTACAGCTTTGGAAAGTTATCTTTCACACATATTCCAAATCCCTACACCCTAAGCTAATGTAGGTTTGCTACCAGAAAATATAAAAATGTCTAATCAATTTTTATAAGCGCTTTATATGAAGGTTGTTGTTTACTCAAGAGGAAAATGGCATGGACAAGATGATGTTTTGACCGACTCTAAAAATGTAAAGAAATGAGAATGCAATTTTTTCACTTCGATGAAACTTACATTACGAGAAGGAGAAAATGTTTATCATTCCCAGATGCACATTGTCCAAATATTTTATTAAACTCATCAATATCAAGAACTCCAAGAAATGAGCCAAAGAGACTGTACACCAATACACAATTCTTGACCAAAATTCACCATGCAATTTCACTACTTCAACTGCAAAACCATGCAATTTCACTACTTCAAATGCAAAGATGCCCCCAATCTAATGCAAAGCAAGAACTTAAAATTTTATGTTTCAAAGATGGCTAAAAGAAATAGCAAATCACTCTAAAAACAAAGAAACCCAAATCAATTTTCTATTTTAACACGAACTATTCAATAAAAGAAAAAGAAGTTCTTCCACTAAATAATTCTAAAGAAAAAACAATGCTTCGGCTCCAACAACTTTTGCAAACTTTACAAAACCAGAGCTTGTGCTCTCATACTTCTCAGAATCCTCACAGTTGGTGTTGTTTGTAACTATCGACTCTATTATCTTTGTCTCTGTGTATATCGACTACTTACATACTTGGATATATAAACTAAGTCTGAGACTTCCTGTAGAAGTAAAATTGACTTAAACATTAAAGATGACAATTAATTTCAATTAACTCTATCTACATAACACAGCTCGAGAAAGATAAAGATCAGCCCATTAAATATCGCTCTTGCTAACACTCTTCCTTGTCGTGTCTAAGAGACTAACATATATGCTTTATGTGACAGACAGATTCTACATAACCGTGAAACTCATGACTTGCAATTAATATTTCCAACACTCCCCCTTAATTATAAGTAGGTGAGTTTACAAAATAGAAAATTTACATCAAAATTTTGACTTGACATGAACTATCAAATATCTACGACTATGTTGACTCCTAGACAACTGTGTAGTTTATGAAATGCATCTCTTGCTAAATATTTTGTAAACTTGTCTGCAACTTGTTCTTTAGACCTACAAAATTCTAAGCAAATTTCTTTTTTATTCACCAATTCTCTAATAAAATGATACCTTGTATCAATCTGCTTGGTTTTCTTGTGAAACACATGATTCTTTGATAACATGATGACAAAGTTGTTGTCAAAAAATAATGTAGTTGGTTCTTGTTGTTCCTGCAACAAATATTTTAACATTCTTCTCATCCAAACTGCTTGACAAGTTGTGCTTGTAGTTGCGACGTACTGAGCTTCAGCTAAAGAAAGAGTCACAATGGTTGATTCCTTGATTCCCATGAAACTATACCTATTCCAAAATGAAATGTGTACCCAGAGGTACTTTTCCTGTCATCTATGTTTCCTCCACAATAACTATTAGTGTATCCAATAAGTTTAAAATCTTCTTAAGTAGAATACATAATACCAAAATATTTTGTTCCTTTCGCATATCTCAGAATTATTTTACCTGCCTTCCAATGGGATTCTTTTGGAGTTTCCTTGAACCTTGAAATCAAGCTCACTCCATACATAATATCAGGCCTCGTTGTTGTAAGATACATAATGATCCCTACCAACCTTTTAAATAGTGTGTTATCTACCTTAGATCCTTCATCTTCCTTGCTTAACTTCAATCCTGTTATGACAAGTGTTGGGACTACTTTGGAATTTATCATATTGAATATTTTCAAAATTTCATGTGCATATTTAGATTGTGAAATAAATATACTAGCTTTAGACAGGTGAACTTCAATACCCAAAAAATATCTCATAAGCCCCAAATCATTCATTTCAAATTCATCCTTCATGACTGAATTAAATTCTTCTATGCTAAAATCACCTGTAAAAATCAAATCATCTACATATAAATAAACAATTAACATGTTATCTTGTTGATTTGCTTTGATATATAGTGTTGGCTCACATTCACTTCTCTAAAATCCATTATGTGTGAGGTAGGAATCTATGCAATTGTACCAAGCTTTGGGAGCTTGTTTCAATCCATACAGTGCCTTCTTCAATTTGTATACTTTGTTTTCTTTTCCTGGATTCTCATAGCCTTGTGGTTGTTCCACATTTACTTATTCTTCTAAATGTCCATTCAAAAATGATAAATTTACATCCATTTGATAAACATGCCATTTATTTTGCGCAGCAATGGCTAACACGGTTATGACTATGTCCATGAGCGAAACTGGCGCAAATGTTTCATTGAAATCAATTACAGGTTGTTGTGTAAAACCTCTTGCAACTAACCTTGCCTTGTGCTTCTGCACATTTCCATCTACATCTTGCTTGGTTCTATAAATCCACTCCACACTTATCACATCCTTCTCCTCAGGTACATCTACCGATTTCCATGTCTGATTATTCTCTATGCATCTAATTTCTTCATCCATGAATTGATCCCATACATCATCTTTGACTGCTTTTTCAAAAGTTAATGGATCATCTATTTGTGAAAACAAAGCAAAAATTGAAAATGAATTTGTTGTGTCAACATTATAGATGTCGCGCAGAATTCTTGTATTTCTTGGTAACAAACTTGCTAATGTTGGATCTGGATATGTAGAACTACTTGGACTTCTTGTTGAAGTTTGTTGCGCTCTAGGTGTGGATTGTGCACCTGCAGATCTCACTAGAGTAGTTTGATCTGGGATTTGTGTCGTAGTTCTAGGTGTAGAAGGAACTGTGCACTAACTTATACATGGTGTTTGAACCACTTCTTCTTTTGTTTCATCATGCCTAATAGCATCAATGATTTTGATTGTTCTTTCTATGCTTCCATCCTATGCTTCATTCTCCACAAATTGAACATCATGGTTGATTATAACTTTTCTTGCAATAGGGTCATACAGTTTGTATGTTTTTGTATATTCAAAGTATCCAACAAATATACATTTTTGTCCTCTTTTATCTAGCTTATTTCTCAGTTCATATAGAACATGGGCATATGTGACACAACCAAAAACTTTTAAGTGCGCCACATTATTCTTCATACTTGTCCAGGCTTCTTGAGGGACTTTTTTTTTTCACACTCTTTGTCGGACATTTTTTCATGATGTATATTGCAGTTGCTACTGCCTCAACCCAATACTCATTTGACATTTTTTTGTTTTCCAACATACTGCACGTCATTTCCAAAATTGTTTGATTCTTTCTCTCTGCAACACCATTCTACTATGGTGTATACTGTGTAGTGAATTGCTTGTAAATTCCATGAACTTTACAAAAGTTCTGAAACTCTCTTAAAACATATTCTCCTCCTCTGTCATTTCTTAGAACCTTGATGTAGTAACCACTTTGCCTCTCCACAAGTGATTTGCACTACTGAAAACAGCCGAATGTATCAAATTTATGTTTTAGGAAATAAATCCATGTTTTTTCTTGAGAAATCATCAATGAATGTAAGAAAACAAGTACTACCTCCTATAGATGATGTTTTCATTGGTCCACATATATATGAATGTATTATTTCTAGTGGATCTTTTTCTCTGTATGACTTGCCAACTGGAAATGACTCTCTATGTTGCTTTCTAAAGATGCAACCTTCACATATTCTTTCTGGTTTTTCAATCAATGGAAAACCTTTCACCATATCCTTTGTATGTAGAAGCTTCAAACATCCAGAGTTTAAATTTCCAAATCTGAAATTCCATAGCCAGGAATCATCCTACACTTCAGATTGGAATGTTGCCTTCATCTCTGTGTTATTGTCTTATTTTTATTTAAAATTGTGTGCACTAACTTTTCCTTCTTTGAAATTGTGCACACTTACTTCTTTGCTTTCTACTTTGAATGCAGTGTCAAACTGCACATATTTTGTGTCATAGAGAGTGTGCATTATTTTTATCTTCATGGTTGGATTCAATGTTAATGGAAACATTATGTTGCTTGTCATTTGAATTCTTCCAATAAGCTGGTTGCTTGGATATTTGTCCATAATCACACATTGATTATCTTCCATATAGATTTTGTATCCTTTTTGTAACAATTGTCTTGTGCTCATCAAATTATGCTTTAGACCAGAAACATAATATACATCAGGCATAACCTTTTTCTCCCCATGCTTAGTTAAAATGTTAATACTACCTTTGTCTAAGACAATGACTTGGATACCTATTCCAAGTGTAAATTTAGTTTGGACTGACTTATACAAACTAGAAAATAGTTCTAAGTTTCTTGTCATGTGATTACTACAGCATGAATTTAGATACCATATGTCACATGGACTTTATTGAGCAACATTGCATTCAACTGGTGAGACTATAGGAATTACTTCAGCGCGCGCCATAAACATAGGGTTGGAGGGACTATTTGCACTATTTGATTGATTTTTTCCTTTCTTGTTCTGATTGTATTGTCTCTTCCTACACTCATATGGATAATGTCCATAATTTTTACAATAATGGCACTGAATCTTTGATTTATCAAATTTTTGATTTGTCAAATTTTTGATTACTTGACTGACTCGTATTTGGATTTTGGCCTCTTCCACCAGTATTTGCAGGACTTCTACTGCGTCCACCTCTAGAAGAACTCCTTCATCTGCATCTATAGTTATCTCTCCCCCTTCATCTTCCATGACTTATATATGACTGCATGAAAATTTCATTTTCTAATGGCATACTTGACCTATTCAATATATGTTCATGATTAATGAGAGAGGCTTGCAGCTCATTTAGACTTAACTAACTTGGGCCTTTGTTCTCTTCTAAAGTCACAACAAGAGTATCAAATTTAGGAGGGAGACTCCTAAGTACATTCTCAACAACCTTTCTATCCCATATGGTTTCTCCATGAGACTTAATCCGATTTATCAGGCCAATGGCATGGTTGTAAAATGAATCTATTGAATATGTGTCTTTCATTGACAAAGTTTCAAAATCTCTTCTAAGAATTTGTAGTTTTGAAGTCTTGACTTTGTACATACCTTGATAAGAAGTTTGAAATGTGTCTCATGCTTCCTTGGATTGTTTTGTTGATGAAACTCTTAGGATTATGCTTTCATTATTGGCTTGATGTATGTAAAACATCGTCTTTCCATCATTCTTCCTTTGATCTTTCAAAGCATCCTTTTGAGCTTGTGTGAGAGCATTATATGTTTTCTGATATGTTGGTTCCACATATCCATTCTCGATGATCACATATTGACCCCTAAATAATGCCTTCATGGTCAAGGACTATCATTCATAATTTTTGCCTATAAAAGTGGGAGGTTGCAGATTTGAAGTAGAAGCCATGATTTCACCTTTCAACAAAGATGCTTCTCTGATAAACCTGCTCTAATAAACCTGCTCTGATACCTGATCTCAAATCTATAGCGCGTAGACAAACTCTGCACAACGCAGTTGCAAAGACCGCAGAGTGAAATTTTTCGTCACTGAACTTTCAGGACTTACCGCACAGTTCCCAAACTGCACGTTGTGATGTTAACACTTAATAAACAATTTCTTGCCACAAAATCAACATTGTTCTCTTCTTTAACACATAACCTCACAACAGAACTCAGAAATACATCAACACACAAAACTTAATATATTATGAACTTGAGCATTGCGTGCTAATACAAAATATAAAACTAAATTGAGCTTCGGTTCCAATAACTTCTACAAACTTTACAAAACCAGAGCTTGTTCTCTCAGACTTCTCAGACTCCTCACAACTATTGTTGCTTCTAACTATCAACTCTATTCTCTCTGTCTCTATGTATATCGACTACCTACAAACTCAGATATATAAACTAAGACTAAGACTTCCTATAGAAGTAAAACTAACTTAAACATTAAAAATGACAATTAATTTTGAGTGACTCTATGTGCATAGCATAGCTTGAGAAAGATAAAGGTCATATCTGAGAGACTAGCATCTCTTCTTTCCGTGACAAAAAGAGTCTCCTCAAGAGTGAAACTCATGACTTGTAATTAATATTTCCAACAACAATGTTCACCCATACAAACAATATTTCATATGTTGTTGGAGTTTTTTCCATAAACGTTAAATTGTTTTGAATTCAAAGGATAATACAGGTTCTTTATAAATTTAAATTTTCATGGTCTCCCTCGAAAATTCTATTCAATCGGATAATTGAAAATGTTAAAAGAAGGATTTTTCATGGAATGAAAAACCACGCTATTTTATTATAAAACGTAGAAAACCGAAGAAGTTGTAAGAATGTGTTTGTTTTCTCCAACCAAATTTAAATCCAGAAATATTCTAAATTAACCAAGGTAGTTTATTAAAAAAAACAAGTGATTTTTTATACATAAATTTTGCACTTCACATACCTTACAGGTTTCTAGCCATATGTGTCAAAATCATAGACTGCTATTTATATTTTCTTATTTTATCAAGATAATAAAGAGAACGGACTTTCAAGAACTTTCAAAAACACTAATTTTTAAATTTATTATATCCCATTAACTTGAAAACAAAAGAATATGTTTGGTTTATATCTAGGCGTTGGGTGTTCTAAATTGAAAGGGCATTGACACTCTGGCTCCATTGTTTCAGAATCGAAAGAAAATATGTAAATTTAGTGACAGTCGCTCCTCACCTGTTATAATAGGAACTTCTGCACGAGATTTAGGAAAGGTATATGATTTTCCTCTCTTAGTATAGATTACTATAGCTCCATGGATCGTCGCTCGGAGCCGTGAGGAATGAGCATGAAACCACACAGTTCCTTCCTGTCTAGTAATGGTAAATCTCTGTGTAAAATTTCCACCCGGTGAACTGGGGCATTGTGTAATATATTCTGGTCCATCGGCCCACCCTATACACAACTACTTCACTCCACGCCTGACAAATTTAAGCAAGATTCTTATTATGTATATCAACAAACCTATCTATAACAACAACAGATATATTGTTCTCAAAGATGTTCATTAAGGTTAGAGACATACCAGTGAAGAGTGGCAGTGTATTGTGCTTTGTTAACAGTTGTAACAACGACAGTGTCTCTGTCATGGACATAGATAGTTGGATTTGGTAGTTGTCCATTGACAGTGATTACTGCATACTGCTTTCATAGCCTGGTAACTATCTTCGGTTCAATCTGTGCATCAAATGTTACAATATCCTATACTTAATGTCTTTGCTTTTCCAAGATTATGGTTATGAAAAAATAAAACATGAAAATAGTGAATAAGCATAATCAACAATCACACAAATTATATTAGGTTCAGTTAATTTCAAGGGAGATATCTCACTCAACCTCTCTCAAGTCTACTTTCCTCTATGGGTGTACATGGATTTATAGCAACTCTCAAACACTTTATAAAACTGATTACATTAATGTGAATCCACAAATTCTGTGATTTGTTTCAACAACTAACTAAATAAAAAGAGCCACTAAATCTGCTACAATCCAAAAAATCATGGGAAATTGGTTGGCATATCTCAACAATCTCCACCTTGACAAGAATTTACCTGAATATCATGTCCAGTTTATTCATCACCTATGTTGCAAGCCAAGAGATGCCAAGCACCAGTGCAACTTCTCTAATAACATTGGTTTTGTAACACATGTGTTTGATTTTGCTTGAGTTTGGATTTTCTTAGGGATCACTCCACCTCCAATATGTCTTCCAAAATGATGCTTTTGTTGGATTACTAAAAGGCAAGTGTGTGAATCAGTAATGAGAAATTTATACCACTTATTACTCCTTTTAACCACAGTGTATATTACTTAACTTATTTAATAATGTTCATAATTTCATCATTAATATGTTATTGCATTGTATAACATTAACATCCATCGGTGCATAATAAACAATAATAGACACATCCACACAATGCGCAGTACACTAGTATTTTATGTGGAAACTCAATGCGGGAGAAAACCACATAATGTTTTGCTTATATGTCTTTAAGAATTACATTCAGGGAACCACCAACTTCCAATTCTCCAACTCCAACTGAAATGAGGCTCTGAACCCTATATTTTCAAGCTACAACTTGAGAGAAGCTCCAACTCCCCGATTCTCTGGCTACAACCGGAAGGTGGCTACAACCACCCATCTTTGCCCCGTCCTACCGCCTTGAAATATAAATGTCAAATGATGAAACCACTACCACACTGTCACTGTGAGATATACCACTATAAACCTATACCAACCTGTACCACTAACCTATAGCCAACTTGTGACACTAACATGTAATCAACTTGTACCTATACTCATTCTATAGCAACAAAACCCAATAGCTACACAACCTATATATGTTGCAGCTCACATATGTACGTGCCCTATCTATACTGCAGCCTGCATATGTACGCAACCTATCTATATTGCAACATGCGTACACCTTCAGTAATCCAAGTTTTCACCTTTTCTAAACCTTCAAACACTTTGATGCCTTTTTCACATTAACCTGCAAGGTGTCACTGTGTCTTATCTGTACCAATCAACCTATACTATCAACCATGTACATCAATCATTCACACAACCTATACCATCACAAGTGCATCAACTATGCACATCACAATACCTCATAACCATCACAAAGACCAAGATGTGATTTTACTAATATATCAGGATATATATTCCACATCATCCATATACCATGTGTCAACAATACTACTAGCAAGTTCCTCTAAACATGTACCAATCATGTGCCACCAACACTACTAGCAAGTGCCTCTAACAATGCACAAAACATGTACCAATCATGTATCAACAAGTCAAACTATGACTCATCAAGATGTACCAACATCATCATACCATACACCTAATGTATGTGCCAACTCATGAACTATATGTCCCAACATGTATCTCAACCTAATACCATAGACATATACCAATATAACCAACAAAATTCCTTTATCGATACATCACAAAATCAATGATCCAAATACCATAAACCCTTACATCAAACCATGTGGCAACACCTCACTGTTATGTAGCCTCAAGTTTGTACCAATCATATATCAATGCCACTAACAAAATCCTCTCACAATGTACCATAAGATATACCAATATCACTCACACATGTACTAGCCATGTACTACAACATATCTACCTCAAACTAACCAACAACTTCACTAACCTATCACAACCAAAAACCCTCAACCATGTACCAAGAAATACAAGATATGCCTCAACACTCAACCCAACAAGTTGTAACAATAATGAATACCAAACATATCAGGGTTGTATTTATGTAGATTTATCCCATACAATAAGTGCCATACAACCAACATCCTCTCTAGGGAAAATCCTCAATCTCCCATAACCATATCTCATGGAGACAACACTATCCAACTACACATAAGAATATGACATACCTTTTGAACATGTAGATAGATATGTTGTACCCGATCATTGTAGACTTTCTTGGGAGCTTTCTTTCAGACTCTAGAGACTTGGCATCTTCATCTCCTCAAATTTTCATGGTTTTTCCCAACTGTACGCACCATTTTCATGTCCAACCCATGTACGTACACTACCTCTTCTATTTTCAGCCCACGTATGTATGCTACCTCTTCTATTGTCTACCCACATACTCCTCAGAAACTAGGGTTTTTTAAGTTATGCAACTCTGAAACTTTCATTGTCAACCCTCCTTTACTACCTCATACTTGGGTAACTTGGTGTATCAATGTGTACCTATGATAGACCTTTCACAGATATATATTCAATGATATACAAATAGGTAGGTTAGGTGTTAATGGGAGTTCCTTATTCTCTTATTTATACTCTCCAAGTAGCTTCCTCAAGGGGTTACCTTTTAACTAACTTTACCCAACTTCCTTCTTCTAGGGCTAACCCACTTCTAACCACTTGTCCACTTACAACCACTTTGTCCACAAATAGTAATCTCTTCACTTCTCGTTGCAACTAACTTTATTATTTAATTTATTTATTTTGCAACCACTTTGACTTGTCCATAAATAGTAAACTCACCACTTCCTATTGCAAAACTTTATTATTTAAATAATCTCTTTGCAACCACTTTGACTACTTTATTATTTGAATAATTTCTCTTTGCAACCACTTTACCATAATTAACAAACTCACAACTTCTTGTTGCAACAAATTTATTTTTAATTATTTTCTTAATGAAACAAATTTACCCATGATTAACTCCTAGTTTCACCCATTATGACTAGTCAACTTCTTTTAGGAGTTTCTAGAATAATTTGACTTATTTGACCTTCCAGGGGATTCTAGATAACTCAAGAGGATTTTCCAGCTTCACAAGGCCATAACTCTCTAATCATGAGGAGTTATGTGATGTTCCACATATCACCGAAAATGGCATGACATGTACTATCCATCTAGAATAGTCTTACCTTCATATTCACTGATATTCATGCCTTTATACCTAAAACAAACTCGGGTCCATTACCCATACCTTTATGCTACCGAAATTCACTATCGGACTTATCCAATGGTTGACATCAATCTCTAAGAGTTGACATCAATCTACAATACCACTCTCAAGGGTTGACATAAATGACAACCAACAATCCAAACCAGTTGTCCATCAATCTAATCCAACTGTCTGACAATCTCCCCCTTTGGAAGTGATGGCAATACCAACATTGATATCAACACTTAGTCATGATAACATTCATGCTCATACTCTTCATCAATGTTTCTATCTCTCCCACTTTGACATCAATGGAAAAGGGTATCTCCCTTTGGGGTTGTTCCCTCTAACTGAACTCTCCCTTCATCTGAATAATATCTTCCCCTTTGATAAAGGGTATCACTTTGATGCAACATTGAAGTCATGTCGCTCATGCTTCCCTTGTGACCATCGATCCCTCTGGAATCATGCCTTTGTGCTCTCTCTCCAAGCATCTAACTCTCTATCCATGCATCTGAGAAATATCTCCTCATGGAATCATACCTATGTTCTTAACTCTTTGTCTGACAACTTCTCTAGATGATCTTTCTACTTATCTTCCTACTTTTGTTTCTCTCCCTTGACTTCTCTGAAATATGTCATGTAGAAAAATATAATTCTTCATGTACCTATTGCCTTTTGGATTTATTGTTCATTTGTGCTCCCTTGTGTAATCAACTGAAATATATGAAAAACATTCAAGAATAAGCATTCAGATATCCATGTGTCATTATCATCCATTATGATAATATTCCCTTATCTATGAACTACTCTCTGAACCAATCTATGAACCAATATCTTAATCAATCTCAGAATCCATGCTATCATCCACTATCACATATTTGTCCAAACCTGCTAAGTGTTCTTACGAATCAATCTATGTCCATACTGTCCAAGACTATGCTACACAACTGTCCATAATGTTGACCCATCTGTCACTGTACTATCATGAATTCTCCACTATTGCAACTGATCAAACTGCCATATTGTACTTATGCTAACTGACTGCTCTGAATCTATCTACTCGAACTCTACAATTTGCTCGAAGGATGGTTCTCTAAACTATCTCAGTTACTGCATAGACTCCTCCTGTCTAATATTAATATTACATGGGAACCTCCAAGTCGGTTAGCTCAGAAAAATACATTTTTGATGTAGTCATCATCCTCGTTGGTAGACTCAACATCTCTCTGAACCATGACTTCTTTCTTTATATATGTGGATTCATCTGGCACTACAATTCCTAAAAGTACAATCTCTCGAACTTGTTCTTTATTCATCTGATCTTATTTTCTTTCTCTTACTACTGCAAATCCTGTGATCTCTGGTACCTTCTCTTTATTATGATCTTTCTCTGTTGTGGATTCTGACAATATGGTTCTTGAAACATGTTCTTATTTTTCTTTCTTTCCTTTTCTTTCTCAAACTATGGCAAGTCTTGTAATTTCTAGAGTCTATTCTTCTTGCACTTTCTTTTCTTCTTGTTCTTTTCTTTTCCAAATCTTGGTTATCTAATATCTTCTTATTTCTTCATGGATGGCATTGTCATGCTTCTACATTTCTTGGCTATATGACCATAGTTGTGGCATTTGTAGAATTCAATATTCTGTGGGAAAATACAAGCATTTATTGCTTGAACATTTCTTTCATAAGCCCTGCAATCTGCAACCTTATGTCCAAAGTTAGTAAAATAAAAACAATGACCATAAAATAAATTTACAAACCTGAGAGTGAATGATCTTCTTTATGGTGTAGTCCTTATGAATTCTTTCCTTGACTGATCAAGATCATGATTGAGGCTTCTTTGTGGCTTGAATGTGGAGGGTCTTCTTGAATATGTATCTTTATCAGTTTTATTAGATTTCAATTGACGATGATTCCTTCCTTTGAGTACTTCTGCATAACTTTATCTCTTTTCTTCATTCTTCTTTTCTATCAACCTAGAATGTTTGTATTCATTATCTACTATTGATGTGGATGTTTTTGTCTCTCCAGCGTTCTTTTTGAGCTTGACAACTTTAACTCTTAGTGTGAAAAATTCTTCTTCAAGCTTCTCAACCTCTCCTTCTTTCTTCACTATCTAAGACTTCATCACTTCTTATGTTCTCTCTGCTTCTTCAATTTGGATTTTCAATGTAATTATTTATTCTTTGAGTCTTCTCTCTTCTTTACCAAACTCTTCCTCAAGTTGGTTTAAGTCATTGGTTCTTTCCTTGAGATGATATGTCAGTATATTTTCGCTCTTTTCTGCTTCTTCCTTTCAATGTGTTTTTATGTTGGCTTCTAAACACTGCTTTTTATATTCTAGAGTTTCTTCAATTCTTTTGGCCTCTTCTAGATGAGATCTTAAATTCTTGATGACCTATTGAGCTTCTTTAAAACCTTGAATGCTTTTCTTTTGCTTCATCAATTCTTTCTTAAGTGACTTGTTTTCTTCTCTTTCTTTCTTTAGTTCATCTAGATCATTGATCAATTCTGCTTCATAATTGTCTTCTATTTCAATTGGATTTTCTGTGTCATTACCTTCAGGGAATTCAACTTCAATATGTTTTTGTTTTTCACAATTAAACCAAAACAACATACTTATGTTGATTATGTACTCTTCTGAATTTGAATATGTCTGACATGATGAACATATTTCCTCTTGATCTGTACCTACATCTTCTTTGAAATTATTTGACTTTGTGATGGGTTAAGAATAGATATTATGTAACTTATCCCAAAGTTATTTAGCTGATGAACATTTACCAACCTTTTCTCTTACTAGATTAGGCAATCCTTCCCAGATGAAATCCATTGTTATTTTGTTATTCTTCTTCAATTCCTTCTTGGTTGCAGTCTTTGATTTATTTGTAGCATTGTATCATGTCTCAACTGAAAACCAAATATCATATCCATGTGCCTCTAAAAAGGTTATTGTCTCTATGCTCCACATCTCATACTTTAGACCATTCTGACCACTAAATAGTGGTACTCCATTCTTAGTATATTCCATGATCTCCTTCCAGTGGTTAAATTGTCTCTTGAAGGAACTGGCTCTGATACCAATTGTTGGATTACTGAGAGGGGGGGGTGAATCAGTAGTGAGCAATTTATACCACTTATTAATCCTTTTAACCACAATGTATATTCCTTTAACATATTCAACAATGTTCATCAGTTCATTATTAATATATTATTGCATCATATAACATTAACATCCATCAGTGCATAATAAACAATAATAGACACATCCACACAATGCACAATACACCATTATTTTATGTGGAAATCCAATGCGGGAGAAAACCACAGAATGTTTTTCTTATATGTATTTAATAATTACATTAAAAGAAGCACCAACTTCCAATTCTCCAGCTCCAACTAGAAGGAGGCTTTGACCCCCTATATTTTCAAACTACAACCTGAGGGAATATCCAACTCCCTAATTCTATGGCTATAACCAGAAGGAGGCTACAACCCCCTATGTTCTCCAACTACAACCGGAAGGTGGCTACAAACACCTATCATTTCCCCATCCTACAACCCTGAAATATAAATGTCAAATGATGAAACCACTACCACACTGTCACTGTGAGATATACCACTGTAAACATGCACCAACCTGTACCACTGACCTATAGCCAACCTGTGCCACTAACCTGTAATCAACTTGTACCTGTACTCATCCTGTAGCACCAAAACTCAATAGCTACACAACATGTATATGTTGCATCTCACGTATGTATGTGCCATTTCTATATTGCAGCCTACATATGTACGCGGTCTATCTATACTGCATCCTGCATACACCTTCAGTAAGATACATTTTCACCTTTTCTAAAACTTCAAACACTTTTCTACCTCTATCACATCAACCTGCAACCTATCATTGTGCCTTATCTATACCAATAAACTTGTACTATCGACCATGTACACCATT
The DNA here is from genome assembly GCA_032191745.1 of Picea mariana. Taxonomy (NCBI): domain Eukaryota; kingdom Viridiplantae; phylum Streptophyta; class Pinopsida; order Pinales; family Pinaceae; genus Picea; species Picea mariana. The sequence continues at coordinate 66,810 of JASDQU010371794.1, read as the reverse complement.
CACTCACACAACCTATACCATCACAAGTGCATCAACTATGCACATCACAATACCTCATAACCATCAGAAAGACCAAGATGTGAATTTACTAATATATCAGGATATCTATGCCACATCATCCATATACCATGTGTCAACAATACTACTAGAAAGTGCCTCTAAACATGTACCAATCATGTGCCACCAACACTACTAGCAAGTGCCTCTAACAATGCACCAAACATGTACCAATCATGTATCAACAAGTCAAACTATTACTCATTAAGATGTACCAACATCACCATACCATACACTTCATGTATGTGCCAACTCATCAACTATATGTTCCAACATGTATCTCAACCATATACCAAAGACAAATACCAATATAACCAACAAAATTCCTCTATCAATACATCACACAATCCATGACCCAAATACCATAAACCCTTACATCAAACCATGTGCCAACACCTCATTGTTATGTAGCCTCAAGTGTTTACCAATCATATATCAAGACCACTAACAAAATCCTCTCACAATGTGCCATACGATATACCAATATCACTCACACATGTACCAACAATGTACTACAATAGATATTCCTCAAACTAACCAACAACTTCACTAACATATCACAACCAAAAACCCTCAACCATGTACCAAGAAATACAAGATATGCCTCAACACTCAACCCAACAAGTTGTAACAATAATGAATACCAAACATACCAGTGTTTTATTTTTGTAGGTCTATCTCATACAATAAGTTCCATACAACCAACAGCCTCTCTAGGTAAAATCAGCAATCGCCCATAATCATATCTCATGGAGACAACAATATCCAACTACACATAAGAATATGACATACATTTTGAACCCGTAGATAGATCTGCTATACCTGATCACTGTAGACCTTCCTAGGAGCTTTCTTTCATACTCTAGAAACTTGGCATCTTCATCTCCTCAAGTTTTCATGGCTTTTCCCAACTGTATGCACCATTTTCATGTCCATCCCACATACGTACACTACCTCTTCTACTATCATCCCGCGTATGTACACTACCTATTCTAATTTCAGTTTGTGTATGCCTCGAAAATTAGGGTTTTTTAAGTTATGCAACTTCGAAACTTTCGTCGTCAACCCTCCTTTACTACCTCATACTTGTGTAACTTGATGTTTCAATGTGTACCTGCAATAGACCTTTCACAAAATAGATATTCAATGAAATACAAATAGGTAGGGTAGGTTCTAATGGGAGTTCCTTTCTCTCCTATTTATACTCTCCAAGTAGATTCCTCAAGGGGTTACCTTCTAACTAAATTTACCCAACTTCCTTCTTCTAGGGCTAACCCACTTCTAACCACTTGTCCACTTACAACCACTTTATCCACAAATAGTAATCTCTCCACTTATAGTAACAACTTTATTATTTTATTTATTTATTTTGCAACCACTTTGACTTATCCATAAATAGTAAACTCACCACTTCTTGTTGCAACCACTTTATTATTTAAATAATTTATCTTCGCAACCACTTTGACTACTTTATTATTTAAATAATTTCTCTTTGCAACCACTTTACCATAATTAACAAACTCACAACTTCTTGTTGCAACTAATTTATTTTTAATTATTTCTTAATGCAACAACTTTACCCATGATTAACTCCTAATTTCACCCATTATGACTAGCCAACTTCTTCTAGGAGTTTCTAGAATAATTTGACTTCTTTGACCTTCTAGGAGCTTCTAGATAACTCAAGAGGGCTCTCCAACTTCACAAGGCCATAACTCTCTAACCGTGAGGAGTTATGTGACGTTCCACATATCACCGAAAATGGCATGACATGTACTATCCATCTATAATAGTATTACCTACATATTCATTGATATGCATTCTTTTTTACCTCAAACAAACTCAGGTCCCTTACCCATACCTTTGTGCTATTGGACTTTCCAAGGGTTGACATAAATCTACAATATCACTCTCTAGGGTTGACATCAATCACAACCAACAATACAAACCATGTGTCCATAAATCTAAGCCAACTTTCTCACAGCTTTGGGACATATGTTAAGGTAGATATCCTTCTATCCAAAATACCTACAAAATCTAAATTAGAATTATCACATATTAACTCATTGTAACCATTATAGGTGACACTTGTGCCCCTAAAACTATGAAGCACCCATTTCACTGCTCCACCTGAATTTTCCATGTGTCTGACAACATCAACTGAATGTGAAATATCTAGTCTTAACCATTTCACCGCATACAACAGACCTCATACTGAATTGACACACGGTATACGAGATATAACATTTTCTTATTTATAAACACGACCTAAACTTGAAGAAAACTTATAATGGAAAGAAACAGGGATATTAATAGGTTTCAGAATGTTCATACTGAACTTCAACCATAGCTTACCATGTATACCATCTATGTGTACTTCTGTGCTCAGATTTTTTTTTGTTGCTCCTTGATCCTTCATCTGAAATGTCATGTCCAACTGAGCCTTTATCTTACCGATCTCAACCATGCTTCGGCTTGCAATGAGCATATCATCAACAAATAACATTGGGATAGTGAATGTATTATTAACAAAATAGTCATACTTACCCCTTGAAAATTTTTGGCTCACCATGAAGGATTCAAACATCTTGTATAGTTGCCTGGGTACCATTAGGCCATACAATGAATCTTCTAGCATGCAAACAAATATTCCATTGCGATCTTGAACAAACCCTTATGGTTGTTTCATACATACTACATCTCTATTAATGACGATCTTGTGGGAATTAGGATCCCACACACCGCATCCCTTTACACCATCATAACTTGCAGAGATATAAAACAAGTAGGAATTCAGAAACAAAGATCCTAAGTCTGGAAGAAACTCACAGTTATGCAACTCTTTCTTGCTCATATGACCTTGTTGCTTTTGTCATAAACAAGAAGATACATTTATTACCTCATATGCAACTTTGGTATTTCCTTCCATCTTATAAAGGTTATCAACTTTTGTTTCCTTCATCACTACTAAATTGCCTTTCAACACTTTGAGTGCTCCACCTTGACATGTATACTTATATACACAAGAATCCAAAACACCTAATGAAATCAAATTTAATTTGAGCTCGGGTACATATCTAACATTTGTTAGTTCTTGAAAAATCCCATCAAACATCCTAATTCTAATATTGCCAACCTCAACAGTTTTACAAGGAATACCATTTCCCATAAACACTTCACCATCATCAACATATTAGTAAGAAATGAACCAATTTCTATGTGAGCACATGTGGTGGGAGGCACTAGAATCTAACTGTTATTCTTCCTGATATGGTAAGCTATTAGAAACGGATAAAACTTCATCAATCGTACCTAAATTTTTTGCAGCCAAATTTTCTTCTTTTGTATAGTTTGCCTCAAATTCTTTTCTTTTCCATCAGTCTTTCTTGAGATGCCTTGTTTTGCCACAGTACAAGCATTTTACTCTACCTTTTCTTCCCCCTTCACTTAGATCATGAAGAACTTATTGTATTCTTGTCTTTTTCTTTGGGTCATCCTCTGACCAACATCGCCTTTGAAGTTGAGGTTTAGACTATATTTTCTCTTCATCTCCTCAGCCAACAAATCTCCCACAACATAATCATAATCTAAAATATTTATTGAGCTAAAGCTAATAGAGGTGACTAGATTAGCCCAAGACTCGAGCAATGAGCACAATAATGTAATAGCCTTATCTTCATCTTTGAATTTAACTTCCATACTAGTCAATTGAACTATAAGGGTACTAAAGGTATTTAAATGGTCAGAAACTCTCATACCTTCTTTCATTCGCAAACTGTATAATTGCTTCTTCAAGAAAATTATGCTTTTCAAGGACTTCGTCATATACAGACTTTCCAAATTGCTCCATAATCCTACTGTTGTATCCTCTCCTATGATATTAATGTTGGATTACTAAGAGTGGGGGGTGAATTAGTAATAGAGTAATTCAATCCTTTTTAACCACAAATGAAAGTGTTATATCAATGTAGCATTATCATCCAATAGTTACAGAGTAAATAAACAATGAACAAATGAGCAACCATACACATACACAGTACACCAGTGTTTTTACATGGAAACCAAAAGCAGGAGAAAACCACGGAATATTTTTTCTTATATGTCTTTAATAATTACATTCATTGGAAGCACCAACTTCCTTTGTTTTCCAGCTGCAACTGGAAGGAGGCTCCAACCCCCTAGTTTCTCAGGCTACAACCTGAAGGAAACTCCAACTCCCCAATTCTTTGGCTACAACCATAAGGAGGCTACAACCTAAGGAAAGCTCCAACTCCCCAATTCTTTGGCTACAACTAAAAGGAGGCTACAACCCCCTATGTTCTTTAGCTACAACTGGAAGGTGGCTGCAACCACCTGTCCTTTCCCTATCCAACTGCCCTGCCGTAGAAGTAGAATGATGGAACCACTGTCACACTATCACTGTCAGATATACTACTGTAAACCTATACCAATCAACCTGCACCAAACAACATGTACCAATAACCTGAACCATGCATCAACCTATACCTCAGCCTATAATCAACATGTACCATAAACAAGTGCATCAACCATGCACCAACCTATACCTCAACCTGTACCATAAACAAGTGCATCAACCATGCACCAACCTGTACCTCAACCTATACCATGAACAAGTGCATCAACCATGCACCAAACCTATACAAATAACCTGTCCAAACAACCTATCACAACAACATGTCTCATCAATATTATCAACCAAATCATATCTACTCACCAAGATCAATCACCAAGACAACTCTCAAAGATGTGCATCAACCAAGCATAACACAACAACTCATAATCATCACCAAGATCAATATGTTCTTCTACTAATATACCAATACAAGTATGTTACATCATCCATAAACCATGTGTCAACAATACTACTAACAAGTGCCTCCAACCATGTACCAAGTATGCACCAATCATGTATCAAATACACATAAACTATGACTCATCAAGATGTACCAACATCATCAACTATACACCTCATGTATGTGCCAACTCATCAACTACTTGTCTCAACCATGTACCCAACATGTACCTCAACCAAAATCCCTCATCAATTTTATCATCCAAATCTAATTTGTAACTCTATAATAGACCTGGTGTATATGATCACATACATGCAAACATTTCTTAACTTTAACAACAAGAGACTAGCATTCTATCAAACTTTACTTTAGTCTCACATGACTAATTTTGGATTAGTCAACAACCCTAACTTGCAATAATCATAACTATGTACCTGTAATGAATAAAGATCTGAAAATGGTACACAGTGTTCTTCAGTGTCTTTTACGGAATTCCTATAGATTTCACTACTTGGAACCTCTCATAAAATGAGTTATAGCAAAAATGGCATATATTGTTGAATTTTGGCTTATTCTAGAGAGAAAACTTGTAGAGTGTGCCCCGCACGGAATATTTGTTGTATGGATCTAAAAATTGTACACCTAATACTAAAGATTGTACTCTAACCAATATATTTGGTCTTACTAAATTTGGATCTGTTATGAAGAAGTTATGACATCTTTACCCGAAACACATGTTTTAGACTAGTTTCAGGACTAGCCACAAACCCTATTTTCCATGGCGTGTAACTCCAAAAATACAATGACCCGCAAGATGAAATTTGTATCACAACTACTTGGATATGTTTCCTCAATGGACTCCCAATTTCACCATCTGAATCATTATAGAAAAAAAAAGTTATTGTGAGAATGGTGAGATTACCTATAAATAACATACCTTGGAAAGCATCATCAAAAGAATTTATCCTCCCTTGAATTTCGGCCTTCTTTACTTCACCTTCCCTCTGAAATCTGGCTTAGATATCCTTTGGTTACCTCGGTCACTTGTAGATATTCAATATGCTCAAGTGTGATTAAAATGAGAGAGCCTTGCCTCTTATTTATACTTTCATGTAGCCTCCTCAAGGGGTTACCTTTTAACCATCTTAACCCACTTTCCTTATTTCAGGGTTAACCCACTTTTAACCACTTGTCCAATTAGTAATTTATCCATTAACTTTATTATTTAAATAATTTATTTTGTATACACTTTGACTTATAGTACACTCATCACTTCACTTTACCTCAAGGGGTTACCTTCTAACCTTCTTAAACCACTTTCCTTATTTTAGGGCTAACCCTCTTCTAACCACTTGTCCACTTAGTAATTTCTCCATTAACTTTATTATTTAAATAATTTATTTTGTATTCACTTTTAATGATAGTACACTCATCACTTCACTTTATTAATTACCTTCTAAAATCTCTTAAACCACTTTGACTACTTTGACCTTTTGGGGCTTCTAGATGACTCGTGAGGGTTCTCCAACTTCACATAGCCATAACTCTCTAACCGTGAGGAGTTATGTGATGTTCCACATACCACTGGAAATGGAATAACATGTATTATCCATCTGGAATAGTCTTACTTGTAAATATATCAAAACTCATACTATTATCCATCAAACAAACTTGGGTCCATTACTCAAACCTTTGTGCTACCGGAATTTGCTACCGGACTTTCTTCAAGGGTTGAAATCAATGACAACCAACCCAAATAATCAACAATTAAACAAAAATTCATCTTCCAGACATAGTCAAATGGTACCGAGTGCTTTTGCATCCAGTTCTTCCCATTCCTCATTCAGCATGCTTGTCAATTTATTTGTCCTGCCTGCTTGTGCTTTTTGCAACCCTTGTTGCACCAGCAGATATCACATCTTGAGCTTCCAGAGCTCAAAGTTGTTTTTACCACTGAACTTTTCCACTTCAAACTTCGAGCTCTAAACCTTCACCATTTGCATAAATTTCCCCAAAATACCATAGCTTATAAACTGAGCTCTTTTAAAAATGGAGGAATAATTTTTATAGTTCAAAAAATGGATCCTTAAATAAGGTCCAAGGTTGAACCAAAAAAGGTTTCAAATCATAAATAATTAAATATATATATTTAAAATATATGTGTGTGTGTGTGTGTGTGTCCACCTTACATATATAACATACACCTTTTTAAAAACAATCCATATATAATATACCTCCACTCCTTAAGAAATTATTTAAAATAATGCTTGTGCATAATACAAAAAAAAACATCTGCTTTCATACCTTCTCTGCCATAAAATTTGAGTTATGTGCAATTTAAAAAATTACCAACCCATCGTCATACCTTGAAAATTGTATGTTAATCGGAGGACTCTCCTCCACAAGTATGCACAGGGCTTCCAAACACCCCTCTCCCCATGCACAGAGCGTGTCTTGGATGCTCCTCTCCCCGTCTATAGGACGCATCCCTCTCTGGACGCTCCTCCAGCCAAAAGACAGGTGCGTCTAGATTAGAAAAATGCAATTTTTGAAGGTAGGGAGTGGCGGACGCTCCTACAACACTCCTTAGGTAGTGTCTGGGTAAGAAACAATGTGCCTTCTGCAAAGCATTCATCCTCCAGTGCTTGGATCAAATTTATTTGCTCGTATCTAGAAGGAATATGATTGGATTGCTTGGTGCACCTGTTGCACCTACTCTGATACCACTTTTTGTTCTGGCACAGTTACAGAATAGAGCAATCAGCAATCACACAAATTAACACGACGTTTTTTCATGGTAAAACCCTATATAGGGAAACATCCATAGGACAATGATATTCAGTTTATTTATCGTTCAAGGGAGATATTACTTCAGCCAGACTAGGCTTACACACACTCAACCTCTCTCAAGTTGAGTTGCCTCTATGGGTGTACATGGATTTATAGCATCTCTTAAACAATATATAAAATTGATTACATTAATTTGGATCCACAAATTCAGTGATTTGTTTCAAGTACTAACTAAATAAAAGGAGCCACTAAATCTACCACAATCCACAAAATCATGGGAAATTGGTTGGCATATCTCAACAGGCTTTTGGGTTTGTGATGGCAGCCAAATAAGTAAGTAATGCGAGTAGAAAAGCAAGCCTAACCGAAGACATTCTTGTTGATTGTGAAGACATTGTTGCGGGAACTAGATATCTTAATTCTGTAATCATTATTATGCTTGCAAATTAATTATAGAAGCTTTGAACATTGAATGTATTATATAGGACTAAAATGCGTGAAACGACAAAAATGGCATCATTGTTGTTGTGAATAGTAAGGCCTTTCTATATTATATTTTTAGATCTTGGAAAAAGGATAAATTTTTCTCAAGCAATAGCTGGCATCTCTACTATATTAAAAAAAATTGGATGTTTTACGAGATGCGCAATCATTTGTAGTAGCATCTCCACGTTCCCAACGAAACTTGCATCAGATAATGTGTATGATGTCATTTTTTTCTTTAAAGTATCCATCACAAATATTGTATCTCTTATAATTGATATGCACTACACCATAAATCTAATCAATTGGAAACGTAATTCTCTCTCATCAATAGCCCATGAGTTGCTTGTTATAGTAACATAATTACATCCTCTAATTAATTTGTATTTCTAACTTCTTTGGTTACTAGTATTTCGTTGGAGTCGTTGATTACCATTGTAACTAATATATTTATCGATGGTGTTGGTGTTGTTGGGATATTAGCTATGTAAATCATTTGTGTATTTTTTCATTTCTATTGTGGTTGTAGAAACAATCAGATACCATTTTCTCCTTTTTCCTTTGAACAAAAAATTGTTATCAGAGTGATTAGAATCTGCCTATGGAAGCAAGAATCAGTATATTGCAAGGAGAAAAACATAGATTAATCAAGAATCAAGTCCATTGTTAGGAACATCGTGTAACTTTTTTGAAAGAAGAATCAATGAGAAAGGATCACCAGGGTGAAGCGATAAATACAAGAAGGGAGCCTTACGGTCATAAGTTTTATTTATTTAATCTGGGTGAATTACAATTGTGCCTTAAAAACTTTTAGGTTTACATAGAAAGAACATTGTTAGGGTTTTTCATAAGCTTCATTTAAAAGTATTGATTGAATATTTATTTAAGGAATTTGTTTACTTGTGTAATGGTAAAAGTAATTGTGATTTTGGAGAATTTGAGGTTATTTTTTCAAAGTAGAAGATTCATTTTATAAAATTAAAAATATTTTGTAAAGGAAAAAAGGAAATCTAAATTTAAGGGGAGCCTCATAATTTTGAAGAACAATATATATATAGTGGTCATATAATTATATGTTTTTTATATTATAGTTATTTGGACTGAAAGCATTAGCGAGATAACTATTATAAAGTGTTCTAAATTTAAAAAAAAAATGGCTTCCTTGTTGAGATTCCCACTTTCACAAGGAATAATTATCAAGTGTGGTCAATAAAAATGATGACTTTGTTTATGTCTCATGGTGTTTGGTATTATGTATCTCATGGGTATACAAAACCAGGGAACTA
>JASDQU010371794.1:39927-57360 GCA_032191745.1 Picea mariana | reverse complement strand
AGCCAAATAAGTAAGTAATGCGAGTAGAAAAGCAAGCCTAACCGAAGACATTCTTGTTGATTGTGAAGACATTGTTGCGGGAACTAGATATCTTAATTCTGTAATCATTATTATGCTTGCAAATTAATTATAGAAGCTTTGAACATTGAATGTATTATATAGGACTAAAATGCGTGAAACGACAAAAATGGCATCATTGTTGTTGTGAATAGTAAGGCCTTTCTATATTATATTTTTAGATCTTGGAAAAAGGATAAATTTTTCTCAAGCAATAGCTGGCATCTCTACTATATTAAAAAAAATTGGATGTTTTACGAGATGCGCAATCATTTGTAGTAGCATCTCCACGTTCCCAACGAAACTTGCATCAGATAATGTGTATGATGTCATTTTTTTCTTTAAAGTATCCATCACAAATATTGTATCTCTTATAATTGATATGCACTACACCATAAATCTAATCAATTGGAAACGTAATTCTCTCTCATCAATAGCCCATGAGTTGCTTGTTATAGTAACATAATTACATCCTCTAATTAATTTGTATTTCTAACTTCTTTGGTTACTAGTATTTCGTTGGAGTCGTTGATTACCATTGTAACTAATATATTTATCGATGGTGTTGGTGTTGTTGGGATATTAGCTATGTAAATCATTTGTGTATTTTTTCATTTCTATTGTGGTTGTAGAAACAATCAGATACCATTTTCTCCTTTTTCCTTTGAACAAAAAATTGTTATCAGAGTGATTAGAATCTGCCTATGGAAGCAAGAATCAGTATATTGCAAGGAGAAAAACATAGATTAATCAAGAATCAAGTCCATTGTTAGGAACATCGTGTAACTTTTTTGAAAGAAGAATCAATGAGAAAGGATCACCAGGGTGAAGCGATAAATACAAGAAGGGAGCCTTACGGTCATAAGTTTTATTTATTTAATCTGGGTGAATTACAATTGTGCCTTAAAAACTTTTAGGTTTACATAGAAAGAACATTGTTAGGGTTTTTCATAAGCTTCATTTAAAAGTATTGATTGAATATTTATTTAAGGAATTTGTTTACTTGTGTAATGGTAAAAGTAATTGTGATTTTGGAGAATTTGAGGTTATTTTTTCAAAGTAGAAGATTCATTTTATAAAATTAAAAATATTTTGTAAAGGAAAAAAGGAAATCTAAATTTAAGGGGAGCCTCATAATTTTGAAGAACAATATATATATAGTGGTCATATAATTATATGTTTTTTATATTATAGTTATTTGGACTGAAAGCATTAGCGAGATAACTATTATAAAGTGTTCTAAATTTAAAAAAAAAATGGCTTCCTTGTTGAGATTCCCACTTTCACAAGGAATAATTATCAAGTGTGGTCAATAAAAATGATGACTTTGTTTATGTCTCATGGTGTTTGGTATTATGTATCTCATGGGTATACAAAACCAGGGAACTAGGCAGCCGAAAAATCCCTAATGAATGCCCAGAGAAATCAATTAAGAGAACATGGAACAAAGGATGAAAAGGCATTGGATTACATCTAGAATGCTTTGGATGACACCATCTTTCCCAAGATTTCTCATGTGAATTTTTTCAAAACCACCTGGGATATCTTGGAAAGCACCTATCTAGGTGCCACCAAGGTGAAGACATTGAAACTGAAAACTTAAAGAAGAAGCTTTGAAACTCTAAAAATGAAGGAGTCAGAGTCAATAGATCGGTACATGACCTGAGTAAAGACCATTGTAAATTCATTGAAGACATGCGTTGAAGATATGTTCTCGATCAAAATATTCGAGAAGGTTCTCATAAACCTATCTAAAAATTTTGATCAGATAGCAGCAATGATGGAAGAAGTAAAATATCTGAGTCAGCTCTTTGTAGGTGAATTGATAGGGTTTGTTCTCTCCCATGACTCTAGAATCAAAAGAAATGACCATTCCTCGCTTGAAAATGCATTCAAGAATTAGATTTCTCTTTCCATGGGCATAGGAAGATCAAGAGGTAGAGGTAGAAGCCAAGAAGACATTGAAGAAGATATAGAACAAGAAAGAAGGAGCGAAGGAAAAGGCTGAAAGAGAACTCAGAGGTATGATAAATCTAATATCAAATGTTTTTATTGCAATAAAATAGGTCATTACGCTAGTGAATGTAGGAAGAAGCAGGTTAACCTAGGAAAACAAAATGCCAATTATTTGAATACATCTTAGAACAAGGAATATGTTTTGTTCTTTACTCATCTTTCTTCCCACAACACCTCAAATAATGTATGGATTTTAGATAGTGGATGTAGTAATCACATGACTGGAAATAGAGATTTGATTTCGAATTTGGATGAATCAGTAAAAAAAGAAGTTAAATTAAGAACAGACTCTCATGTAAAGGGTAAAGGAGTGGTCAACATCATGAACAAATAGGGCCAACAAAAACACATATCAAATGTGTTATATGCCCCAAATTTGAAACATAATATGATTAGTGTTGGCCAACTCTCTTAGAAAGGGTACAATTTAATTTTAAAGGGAGAAGAGTGTTTCAATAATGACAAGCCTCCAAGTAAGAATTTGATTGTTAGAATTCAAATACCAAGAATCGTATGTATCTTCTTGTTATGGCTTCTGACAATCAGGATACTTCATTTTCCCAAAAGGAAACCTACATGGATGATTTCTGGTTATGGTATTCTAGATATGGTCATCTTCATTTCTCTGGTTTGAAGTTGTTGCATCAGAAAGAGATGGTAGGAGTTTTTCCTCCCATCCATGAATGAGTTGACACATGTGAGTGTTTCATTATTGCATAGCATCATAGGGACAAATTCCCTAGAGGTGTACCCTATAGAGATAAGGAACACTTAGAGATGGTTCATACTGACTTGGAAAAACTAACGCAGACTCGGTTTCTTGGAGTAAGTTATTATTTTTAGACTTTCATTGATGACTATAGTAGAAAGACCTAGGTGTAATTCCTTCAAAGGAAATCAAAATCATTTGTCAAGTTCAAAGAACTCAAACCACTAGTTGAGAAATAGAGTAGCTACGAGATTAAAGTGTTGAGATCAAGCATAGAAGGATAATACGATTTGAATGAGTTTAATGTTGTTTGCAAGGAATAAGGAATCAAATGACAATTCATGGCTAGATATACATCGCAACAGAATGGTGTACCATGTTGGAAAATTGATTGTCATTGATGTCAACTCTAGAGGAAGTCTAGAAGCTTCTAGAAGTAATGGGTATAATTGAATAATTCTCCAAAGTGGTCCCCTTATGGCGTAGCTTTGAGCATGGCCCTCATGGGAAGACACTTTGAATAAGTCTACAAGAAACCCAAAGGTGTGGTCATGAGGCCCGAAGTTGACTAAGGAAAATGAGGTTGAAGACTACCTCAAGTGTATACAAAACCCTCATAAACAAATAGTCATCGTCATATTATTTCTAATGGTAGATGGTATGCCACATGGTTCCTCACAGTTGAGGAGTTATGATATCATGAAGTTAGAAGCCTCGATGAATGGTTAAGAATCCCCTAAATGGTTGCAACAAGAAGTCACAAGTCGTTAATTAAAGGGTAAAATAGTTATAACAAGAAAGTACAGGTCAGCCCTAAAGTGAAGAAAAGAATTCACTTGGAAAAGTATAAATACACCTTAAGAAGCCTCTCATATTTACAAAACAATTCAATGATTATCTATCTTTCAAGTGATATTTTGGTAAGTATTTTGTAGCAGATCTGAGGAAGTGGATCTGAGAAAGAAAGGAGTGAAATTTTTGGAGTTGCAAAGAAGGAAGGGTTTTAGGAAACCCTAGTTTAGCTTACCCCCTCAGGTCAAGCTACTAGCATCCTGCAAGGCACCCCCATGAGTTGTTTAGTGTCTGTCATGCGAGGCCCCACGTGATATCAGGCATCTATCCAATGAGGCTAAGATAGATTTGATGAAGGATGCATGGTTCAGGTTGCAGCAAGATATGATGATATAGCAAGGTTGCTATAGGATCTGATATGGTATGTACTAGTTGTTTCTTCATGAGTAAATGTATGTCTTTAATGTGCTTGGTTGAGGCTTGTATCATGGAAGTTATAACACATGATTAAGGAATGTCTTGGAGGCCCTTTTTGGTAACTGGTTGAGCATCATGTCTTAGTGATATTGATACATGTTTGAGACATATCCTTGGTACATTGTGTATGGATGTTATGGTTCATTGTTAGATGCACATCTTTGTGATATTGACATATATTTGAGGCACATAATTGGTATATGATCTTGGTTTTTATTTGAGGAATATTGTTGAGACATTTGCACATCTTGGATACGTGTCATATGGTATGGTACATGGTTAATGTACATGGTTTATGTACATGGTATGGTACAGGTTTTGGTACATGGTTGATGTACATGGTATGGTGATGGTTTTGGTATCTATATGAATGGATCCGGTTATATTTGGTTGATGATGGTATATCAATGACAAAGACAGGGACAGGGATAGATATAGGGATAGGGACAGGGACAAGGAAAGTGACAGGTTGGATGATTGGTTGATCATCAGTTACAAGTTGATGTGACAGTGACAGTGGAAGTGATAATGATAGGTTGGTTGTTGTATCAGTGGTAGTGGTAGTTATAGGTTTATCAGTGGTAGCGATAGTGATTCTACACTTATACTTTAGGGCAGCAGGATGGGGAAAGGAAAGGGGTTTGTAGCCTCCTTCCGATTGGTGCCAGAGAATTCGGGGAGTTGGAGCTTCCTTCAGGTTGGTGCCTGTAAATCAGGGGGTTGTAGCCTCCTTTCGGTTGGTGTTGGAGAATTCAGGGAGTTAGTGATTCCTTCAGTTTGGTGCCTGTAAATCAGGGGGTTGGTGCCTCCTTCCAGCTGGTGTTGGATAATTTGGAAGTTGGTGCTTCCTATGAATGTAATCTTTGACATATAAGAAAGCATTATCTAGTTTTCTCCCATTTGGGTTTCCACACAAATTATGGTGTATTGTGTATCTGTGGTTATTTGTTATGCTCTTTTGATTGATAATACTTGTGATATATTGATGACATATTGTTGATAAAGTTAATGCTTACATGTTCTGATTAAAAGTGGTAAAAAAAATTATAATATTGATTCACCCCCCCTCTCAGTATTCCAATAATTGGTATCAAAGTTGGTCCTTCAAAAACAATAGTCTAACCACTGGAAGGAATATCATGGAGTATGCTAAGATTGGAGTACCACATTTTGATGGACAGAACTAATCCTTCTCGGGAAGAATAATGAAAACATGTATACAAGCACAAGGATTTGATGTTTGGCAAGTAGTAGTAGATGGATACACAACACTTGCCACTACTCCAACAGATAGAGGTGGAAAGAAACTTAATGAAAACAATTCGAGGGCCAAAAATGTGATTTTGAATGGTCTAGAACACTCAGTATATGTAAAGGTTATGCATTGTGATTCTGCAAAGGATATTTGGGACAAACTTCAAAATATCTATGAAGAAGATGTTAAAGTAAAGGGGGCCAAGATTCAAACCTACAGAGGAAAGTTTGAGCAATTGAAGATGAAGGAAGATGAAGACATTACAACTTTCTTTCTACGAGTTGATTAAATAGTAAATTCCATTAAAGGATTGGGAGAAGAAATCAAAGAATCGGTAATTGTTCAAAAGGTACTAAGATCTCTTCCAATGAGATTTGATCCCAAAATTTCAACCCTAAAAGAAAGAGCAGATCTTGCCATATTAAGCATGGATGAGCTACATGGGATACTTATAGCCTATGAAATGAGGACAGAGCAGTATAATCCACCTAGGAAGGAAGCAACATTCAAGGCATCCAAGAAGACCATGAAGAATATGTTAGAAAAATAGGATCACGGAGCAATAAAATAAAAACAAATGCAGAAATAAAACACAGAATATACACGATACAATAGAGAGACAAATATATGTGGTTCACCCAGTGTGGGTTACGTCCACCAGAGAAATTGTCAGTTCCTTCCTTTCTATTATCCATCAAATGAAGGGATACAACCTACATCACACTCGTTGTAACTTCCTCTTCTTTCTCTCACAGTCTCCTCTCTCAGAATACAATATTAGCAATGATACATAGCCGCAATACATTTCCCTCATAAAATAGGGTTTCCTTCTAGGGAAAAAAACCCTAACATAAATTCTACCATCAGATTTGCGACCTTATAATGAATGGTCTATATTTATTATGAAATTACAATATACATTTACAAGGAAATTTTTCCTCTGGGGGCCCACTTTCCCCCGAACTCCCTAGTCGGGGGGATGATCCCCTCGGACCTCGTAGGGGGGGAAAGCCCCCCCTACAACCCCCCCATGTGGAGGGGTGTACAGTCTTCATAGGGTATAAACATGGCTTAAAATAAATACCTATGAAACAGGAAGATAATTAGGCTCCAAAACCAATAATCTCCCACTTGGAGATTGATCTCAACAACTCCATCGTTGTTTTATCTATTGGAATATGATCCTTCTTCGACCTGGAAAAATTCTCATCTTCACCTTCATTCTTGAAGACCAACTGAAACTGAGAAGGAACTTAGTTTCTCCTTGGTTACTCCATTTGTTAACATGTCTGCAAGATTTTGGCTAGTATGTATCTTTTCCAACTTCAAATGTCCATCTTCCAAGACAGATCGTGTTGGCCCTTAACCAAGTTTTGAGGATCCTTGGTCATGTTTAACCTAATTTTGGTACTTTTATAGGCTGTCAAAGGCAGAGCGCAAGTTGAAGCGGAGATCACAGGATCTCGGCCCCTTTTTAGGGATTTTTGGGTTTTGGGCTTATGTAACGGGTATGGGGATGTCGGCCCATGGGTTTACCCATGGTTAGGCCCTATTTGTAATGTATAAATAGAAAGCTAGGTGATGTAGAAAGTAGTTAGTTTGATCTATGTGATTGAAGAGAGGCTAGACACTATTCTAAGTGCAACTTGTAAGTGCTTTGTGCATGCTATGTTGAGAACTTGCAGAGCTAAGTGCAAGTGATTGTAAGAGACTGTGAAGAGGCTTTCTGTTGTAACTCAGGGAAGGAGGATCTAGTGAAGTGAGCGCAGATCTCTTGTCCTCTACGGAGTAAGATATCATGGCTCTATGCATGTATAAGATTGACAGAAAGAAATAAAGAAGAAGAGTTGGTGGACGTAGCCCCAGGGTGGGGGTGAACAATGTATATCTCGTGTTGTGATTGTTTTGTGCTTTATGGTTGTTCTCTTGCGTATGTGATTAAATGCTTAGTGCATTGATATATGCTTAGAATATTATAATATGATAGTTTAGTGTTGAATAATGTGAATGAATGTTAGATCTGATCTATGTTGGTATGCTTATTGCTTGAATCTAATGGATCTATGTGAATATTGCGTTGATCTATTATTATGGTTTAGCTGCGCTGTAAACTAAGGTTGAATACTAATGAACTATAACTACTAAGTTCTTTTTTAAGGTGTTACAATCACAGATCTGTGTCCCAGCTAAGGTTGCATACATCTGGGTCATGCAACCACCCCTACCTCTACCTCGGGTGAGACTTCATCTGCTTCGTGGGTGTTGCCAAAAGGGCTAGTAGTTAGGGTTTTGTTGGTGCGTTGTTGTAACCGTTGAACCCTGGGTCTGCCCCTGTCCCAACAAATGGTTCTGTTATCGGGACCTGAAATTTTGATTACTGGGAACTAAAGGAAAGAGAAATATCTTTGCATAGATCTGTTGCCCTAGTGCACAGTATTCTACTTGACCTATGAAGCTTTGTGCCAAGAAGAAGAGTTAGATCTGAAGAAAATAGGTAAGACCTGAAAGCTTTGTGCTCTAATAAAGGTAATAACAGTGAAAAGTTTTGATTTAAAAGGTAAGATAAGTGAAAAATTTTGTTTCAAAAGTATGGATCTAGGTATGTTTGATAAATTTTGTCCTAGCTTGAAAAGTAAGGCACAACTAGATGAAATAAGTTTTGATATGAGTAGATCTGACAAAAATAGTGAAAGATATGTTATTCCTATGCATAGAAAGAATGTTTGGACTAACAAATGGATGCAGGATTCTAGAAAGAATTTTTTGCAGGTTAGCTACTATCATCCTAGTGCACAGTACAGAAAAGGATGGGGATCCTTTCAAAGAAAAAGAAGATTAAACCTTTGTTACAGTTGTAGAAGACCAGGACATCTGGCTAAGGAATGCCCTAGTAGAAGACCTAGTTGTCTTTGTTGTAAAGCAATGTATCATGAAGCTTTAGATTGCCCTAGAATGATTGCTAAGCTTGACAGAATGAATATGAGACAAGAAAACCCTAAGGAAGGTCATGAAACTGAGACCATGGAAGAACCCCAGAAAGAATCAGAGAATGTATTGCTACAAATGAAAGAAACCCTGAATGATTAGTGTAATATCAACTTATCGGAGATCTTCAAAGAGAAAGAATGCATAGAAGCAAGAATAGGAGACTTCGACATTGAATGTGTTCTGGATAAAGAAACACAGGTAAATATCATGACAGAAAGAACTTGGGAAACTTTAGGAAAGCCTGTTATGATTCCTTCATTGGGAGCAATAGGATTATTTAGAGGGAAGATGATAACCCTATGTGGAAGACTCACCCATATATCTATGAGTGCTCATGGAACTTTGACAAAGGAATATTTTGAGATTGTTAAATTTATTGAGAATGGTGCCCCATTTGCTATATTACTAGGAAAACCTTGGATTGAAAAGGATCAGGCCAGAAGAAAAGAAGAGTAAGTCTTAGAGCAAAAGAAGCAAGAATTAAAATATTTCATGACTAGGAGGATAGCACACTTGATTGAAGAACAGGAGAATAGATCGAAGCTATTTAGAACTAGAAACTTGGATGTCGAAGTTGAAAGAACACAAGAAGACTCACAGAAGATTGAAGCACCTACCCCAGATAGAGAAGAAGTATTGCCCTTGAACCCTATGAAATAATCTCAACAGTGCAAAGTTGCTATGCCAAAAGAAGATAAGAATCAAAATGGAAAGAGGAATACCAAGACAAAGATCACAAGGAAGAAGGCTAGAAATCTCAGTAAGAAGAGAGCAAAGATAGAAAAGTTGCAGAAGATTCTAGAGGGAACTTCGCAGAAAGAAGGTTTGAAAATCTGGAACTTCATCAAGATATCAAAACAATGCAACATGGCACTTCGCCATGGCGAAGTGATATAGTCGTTGAAAGAATTATAACCATTAGCCCGACGACCTGAACAGTTAGAACAGCAGTAATGGCCCTAAGACTCACCATCAGATCGTTGGGACCGTGTCGCAACAAATAGAACCACATTGATGAAGACCTTTCATCCATTAGAGAAATCCATTACATCGTGTCTACTTAGTCCATCAACTATTGCACCGAGAAAAATTTTACAAATTGTATCCAATCCAACTCATTGCTACCGCGTTGTGTTTACTGAGATCGACACCTGTTCCATTTCATTGCACACTCATTCATCCACCCGAGTTATCTGATCTAAGCATGCATGTCGGACGAGATCAGTGCTGCAAAGAAATTTGTTGAAGAAGTTCTCATCAATCTCATGGCTGAGAAAGTAATGTCTGCAGGTATTCAAGTGTCATCAATGAGAGGAGTGCAAGCCTCTCCATTGACTGCTCACGGATCTGGACCATCCTGACTAGCAACAGAGAAGATAACCAAGCACAAAGATGACCTAGCGAATGCAAAGTTAATCTCGACCATCTTACCTGACTACATCATGCCTCTGGCCAGCACGGTGAGTCGTGACAGTGTCTCGAGGGACTTTGATTACACCATGGTTACTCCGTACTTCCCGAAGGGCATACGTGCAGTTAGAATGCAGTAGGATAAGATCGCGACATTGAATTTCATCGAATTCAACCTAGGATACCACAAAAACCATAGTATGCTCGCTCCTTACAAATACTTGACCAGGACGAAGGGGAAGAACTCGAAAATAATCCCCGAGTCATGGACTATGAACCTCACACAGTCCACTCTCTTGAATGTGATGAAGATTCCACATTTTGGAAGGCACCAGGAGGTTAACGCTTGTGTTAAGCTCCCTCTCTCATGTTACCATGGCAGCTACCTATGGCTAGACTAACACATCACAATCGATCCGATGCTAATCCATAGGATCACCAGATTGAGAATGCAAGGACTCGACCCGCAGGACTTCTACCCATGGAAGGCTACAGATCGTGCATTGGCACAGAAGATCAAAGACACATATGGCGATGTATAAAAGGGAACATGAGGCTACAAGGTAGCTTCCATCCAGAATGGTGTAGTGTGCTTGGCCTTCCAGCTGATCGCAAGAAAGCTCATGAGAAAGAAAAGACCTACACAGGTCACGAGATTCATTGTTGACCTCACTGGGAAATGTGTAGAAGGACTCCATCTGAACTGGGAAAAGTACTTGGTCAACCAACTGGAATTAGACTATCGCGAAGCTCAGGATCAGGGCTATGAGTTCCACTTTAGCTGGCTCCTGATCCTCATCGCATTTACCACTTAGGAGATGCTGGAAGGTGCAACCTTCCTGGACATTGAACCGCTCAAGCCGCTCGCTGCGAAGTTCACCACACTCTAGTACGCGAGCGATATGGGAAAACAGTGGCAGTCGAACGCGATCTTTGATACATATTATCTCCAACTAAAGAGGGCTATTGAAGTTGTCCCTCGCATGATGCCAAACACCCTGCATTGGTTCCAAACCCTCATGAAGTTCTACGCAGATCGACACTTCATTTATATCACTGCATGCACAAATGAGCACAAAGAAGAGCTTCAGTCATACTACAAGATCACAGAGGAGGACCTCGAAGAGATAACCAAGGACTGGTCTACAGAGCTCCTCATCCCCGCTGACCCCACAGAAATGTCAGACCCTGAACTAATCGGCAACCCTGAGACCACTCATGAAGCAAAGGATACTCATGGACCCAGCAGAAGGAAGAAGATCGCAAAGGTCCAAAACTTGAGCAGCACATTGGAAGAAACTACTTCAGTATCACCTGGTCGAGGGGGTGATGACAAAGTAGATCAAGACGAGACCAGCAGAAAAGAAGAATAGAAGAATCATGGTGAAGTAACACCGCCTAGGGATCTTGTTGATGAGATTGATCCCTTGAAGAAAAGGAAGGTTTCTCCCACAAAATCCACTTCCCGAAAGAAATCTAGAGCCACCTTGACTAAGATGCAGAATGTGCTCACTGTAGATGACTTCGACTTCATCATCGCGGCTGTAGCAGATGCCTCACAGGACATATTGCAGAAACATGAAGCCAAGCAGGAGGATATGTATGACAGAATCGAGGTTGAACTCAGAGGGGTACAGCAGGCCCTTCAATCCATCCACATAGTATCCACTACACCCCTGCCATCAGAAGAACCAGAGTTGGGAGATGAGCCTACCCAACTCCACAAACTAGTTGATGTGACTGAAGCTCACCTTCATTGAGAAAAAGCTGAGAAATACTAGGCCACAGCAGCCATGAAACAAGCCCAAGAAGAAATGGTAGAGAAACAACGGGTTGCACAAAAGGAGAAGGATGACCTTCAAACCAAGTTTGAAGAGGAGAAAGCACAAATCCAGCAAGAAAAAGAGAATTTGCTCGCAGAGCAGCTTGGAGTCAAAGAAGTAGTCGATAGAGCACTTTGCTCTATGACAGGCTTAGAGCCAAAGGCAGAAGATCGAGTGGAGCATAAAGTAGTGTAGCTCGCAGAAGCTATCCAATAGCTACAACAAAGAATAGTAGACTTAGAGCTACGAACAGTGCTAGCCACTCCGCAGGATGTGCGAGATCAAAGAGAAGCAACTGCTCGAAGCATAGTTGAAAGAATCAAGGCCCTCGCCATGGAATGTAAACAACTAAGTAATCGAAGTTCCCAGACTTATGAGTGACTCACTGAGGATCCTGAATTGAAGGCACTGGAGTCACTTCTCCAGGAAGAAAAGACGCAAGAAGAAATAGTATAGGCGCAGTTGAAGCCCCTATCAGTCATTGAGAGGATTAAGTGATCCCAAGAATAGTGCACTACTCAATAGCAGGTCCACACCATTCAGAGAAAAGTCATGGAAGTGACTCAGAGGCTCCAACCAATTCAGGATGAGGCTTGTCAACTGTTCGCAGAGACTGAAAACTGAAGAGAAGAACTGGAGCAAGTCGTCACTGCAACTGAACAGTTTCTGGAGGGACCTGTCAACGAAGTAGTTATCCAAGAGTTCGTTGATCAGGAGGTTGTGGCACAGCAATAGGTCGAAGTAGCTTGAGACAAGATTGAGGTTTTTGAAGTAGAGCTACCCAAACGAAAGTGACTCGGGATGAGTCATGGGTGAGTGTTGGGGGCCCATTGGCCCTTGACCAAGTTTTGAGGATCCTTGGTCATGTTTGACCTACTTTTGGGACTTCGAAAGGATATCGAAGGTGGAGCTCAAGTTGAAGTGGATATCGTGGGATCTCAGCCCCGTTTTAGGGATTTTTGGGTTTTGGGCTTATGTAACGGGTATGGGGATGTCGGCCCATGGGTTTACCCATGGTTAGGCCCTATTTGTAATGTATAAATAGGAAAGGTAGGCAATGTAGAAAGTAGTTAGTTCGATCTATGTGATCGAAGAGAGGCTAGACACTATGCTAAGTGCAACTTGTAAGTTCTTAGTGCATGCTATGTTGAGAACTTGCAGAGCTAAGTGCAAGTGATTGTAAGAGACTATGAAGAGGCTTTGTGTTGTAACTCAAGGAAGGAGGATCTAGCAGAGTGCACGCAGATCTCCTGTCCTCTGTGGAGTAAGATATCATGGCTCTGTGCATGTAGAAGATTGACAGAAAGAAATAAAGAAGAAGAGTTGGTGGACGTAGCCCCATGGTGGGGGTGAACCACGTATATCCCATGTTGTGATTGATTTGTGCTTTATGCTTGTTCTCTTGCGTATGTGATTAAATGCTTAGTGCACTGATATATGCTTAGAATATTCTAATATGATATCTTAGTGTTGAATAATATGAATGAATGCTAGATATGATCTATGTTGGTATGCTTAGTGCTTGAACCTATTGGATCTGTGTGAATACTGCGTTGATCTATTATTAGGGTTTAGCTACGCTGTAAACTAAGGTTGAATACTAATGAACTATAATTGCTAAGTGCTCTGTTAAGGTTTTACAATCACAGATCTGTGTCCCGGCTAAGGTTGCAGACATCTGGGTCCTGCAACCATCCCTACCCCTACCTCGGGTGAGACTTCATCTGCTTCGTAGGTGTTTCCGAAAGGTCTGATAGTAAGGGTTTTGTTGGTGCACTATTGTAAGCGTTGAACCCTAGGTTTGCCTTTGTGCCAACAGATCATATGAAATGATACCTTAGTTGTATATGCTTAGTATTTGAATGGAAGGCTGATTTATTTTCAAGATGAATGGCACTCACGCTGTCATAGTACAACTTGTTATTCTCCTACTTCTTTCACAATTCCTCCATAAACCTCTATAACCAAATCATTTCTTTACTACCCTTAGTAGCAACAACATACTCTGCTTTTGTTGTTGATAGTGCAACAAACTTTTTCAGTTTCGAAATCCAACTTATTTTTTTCCACCTACAGTAAAAACACACCCTATGGTGCTCCTCCTGCTATCTTTATCACCTTCCATATCTGAATCAACATATCCTTGTAGAACAGTGCTTGAACCTCTAAAACATAATGCATGAGTAGTAGTACCTCTCAAATACTTGAGAATCCACTTGGTTGCCTCCCAATGTTCTTGATCCGGATTTTATTAGAAGAACAAAATGACTACAGATTATTAGCAAATGATTAACACAGAATAACAGAGATACATTAAAATTGGTTTTCAATTCAATAAGGAAATAAGCTGAAACTGTAAAATGCAGCAGAAAAAAAGGTTGCTAGAATGGTGGCGGCTTATCTCTGAGAAGAGATGTGATGAATTAGCTCATTCTCAAGAAGATGTTTACAATGAGGCTATGAAGGCCTTTTTACAATAAACGGGAATGTCAAAAACACTAGACATCCAAAAACCTAACCCTAGGAGATGAAGCGCCAAAAGTCATGTGGGCCCCATTTGGGTAAGTCAGTGCATCAACTTACCGGGGTCGTAACTTTTGCATACGATCTTCGTTTGTCACGCTCAATACCTCGTTAGAAAGATTTATCTGAGGACTACAAATTTTTTGTGAGAAACATCAAAGGAAATTCCATGTTGCTCTCCATTTTCCCCAAAAAAACGTCGTTTAGGGCCTCAAAACGGCTTCGAAAGTTCAAGCCCCGAAAAACTGCTAAAAATAGTAAATTACCAAAAGCCAATAAATTGTTTTGAGCCAGTTGGAAAAGGTGGGTGGACATCGATATCCACCTGGATCAATTCTCCCTCCTTAGGAAGAAATGGCCTCCATTACGTTGAGTTCCACCATCAGATGAGGAAATTTCTGTTGAATTTGGCCCCAGGTGAGCCACTTGCCTTGGTGCAAGAGCTGCCCTGCTTTGACGACTCGATAAAGTTGGATTCTTTGTTGTCGAGTGCCCTTGATCTATGTGTCCACAATCTGATCATTGGATGTCGGTTGTATGCAGTCGGGGTTGAGCTCTATTGGTTTTAGTTGTTCTAGTACTTCTGAGGTGTTTAATAATGGTGGGAAATAAGGGCGAAGGAGATCCACGTTGAACACTGGGTGCAGGCCAAGGAAAGGAGGATTGTTGAGCTCAAAAGAATTATCCCCCATGGCCTTGGTGATGGTGTATGGCCCATAATGGAGTGGGTGAAGCTTCCTATGGGGTCATGTAAGTTGTTCTTTCTACAAGTGCAACCAAACTTTGTCACCCACCTAAAACTTATGTGGCACCCAATGTTGATCATGGCGTTGCTTGTAATTTTCATTGGACTTCTGTAGGATATCCTGAACCTGTTGGTGGATGTGTTGGATCTGCTCAATGAACCAGGTGGCTTTGTCAGCTTCAGTTGGAGCAAGAGATGAGTCAGTCGAGGTGACCGCAAGGGGAAGTGCAACATCTATGGAACCCAATTGTTGGAATCCCAACCCCACCTGAAAGGGGTTGTGGTCAGTTGAGCTATGCAGGGCTCGATTTTAGCTATGTTGGACATAGGGAAGACTCTCATCCCATGTGCGAGGGTTCTTGGAATTATACATGTGAAGGATATGCACAATCATTCGATTTACAACCTCGGTTTGGCCATCTGTCTGGGGGTGGAAGGTCGTGGATTTGGTGAGCTTGGTGTCCAGCAGTGACCAGAGGCTCGACTAGAATGTGCTGAGAAATCGACTATCCCAATCTGAGACAATGGTTTGTAGGATTCCAAAATGTACCCAAACTCGTTCAAATAAGAGCTTGGCAGTGGCCTCTACTGTGATGCTCTTCTTACAGGCAACCAGAATCACCATCTTAGAAAAGCGATCGACAAACACAACAACACAGTCATTTCCCCGCTTGGTGGACAGGAGGCCCGACATGTAGTCCATTGAGATGGATTCCCATGGCCTGTTAGGACTAGGAAGAGGGGTGTATAGGCCTTATTTCTTAATGGTCGGTTTGGCAATAGCACAGGCAGTGCAAGACCTGATATACTTTTCGACCTCCTGTCGAAGTTTCGTCTAGTAGAAATGTTTATGTAGCATCACCACTGTCTTTTCGATGCCGAAGTTCCCTGCCACCCAACTGTAGTGGGCTTCCCATATTAGCTTCACTCGCTCGCTTGATGGAACACAGATATGTCCCAGATGACACAAAAACCCATCTTGAAGATGGAAATTATCAACAACTGTGTTTGCACCTAACATTTGGTATGTGGTGGTGAAGTCTGAGTCTATCTCATAGAGTTGGGGCCATCCATAGGTCTCATGGTCGCAAGATTCTAGCACAGTGGTGAGTGCCATGACTGGAAGCCTGCTGAGGCAATCAGTGACGTGGTTGGTGCTTCATGTTTTATACTTGATGTTGAGGTGGAATTGTTGCAAGTATGTGGACCACTTTTGATGGCAGTCATTCTGCAATTTTCCTTGTGTCTGCATGAACTGCAGTGGTTTTCACAATGGAGTACATTTATTTTTCGTAAGTAGGGTACTTACGAACAACATCTGATAGTGTCTCACTATGATAGGCCATGAGACGGCTATGTTGATTGGGAACGGTGCCCACAGCATAGTCTGAAGCATCTGTCTCGATCTCAAAGGGATGCTTCAGGTATGGTAGTGAAAGTACTGGGGCTGAGCACAAGCTTTACTTCAAATCATCGAACGCTTTTTGTTGGGACCAGCCCCACGCAAATTTTTCCTTACCACCACCCCTGGTTATTTGGCTGAGGGCCCATGAAATATGAGAGAATCCCAACATGAACCTATGGTAGAAATTGGCAAGGGGTAAGAAGATCTGAATCTCAGTGAGTGTCGTTGGGGTTGGCCAGTCATGGATGACTTGAATATTGGATGGATCCACATGTATGCCATGCTGATCAACAATGTAGCCTAGGTAATCGACCATGGCCATTCCGAAGGAGAATTTTTCCAAGTTGGCGTATAGCTTGTGTTGCCTCAGGGTGTGAAAAACCTGTTGAATATGCTACAAGTGTTTAGACCAAGTATTGTTGTAAATGAGAATGTCATCTAGATACACCACTACAAAATTATTGGTCAATGGTCGCAAGATATCGTCCTTCATCCTCATGAAAGTGGCTGGAGCATTTTTCAAACCAAAGGGCATGACCGACCATTCAAAAAGGGCTTCCTTTGACTTGAAGGTGGTCTTCCATACATCTATATGTTCTATCGGGACCTATTGGTAGCCAGACATCAAATCAATCTTACTAAAGTATTTGGCCCCCATGAGTTGATCAAGGAGGTCGTCGATTTGGGGAATCAGATATTGGTTGTTGACTGTGATTTTATTCAGAGCCCGGTAATCAATGCAGACTCGCCGAGTTCCATCTTTCTTTTTTACCAGCATGATTGGGCTCCTGCAAGGTGATGAGTTGGGACAAATGTGCCCCTTGTGGAGTAGTTCTCAGATCTTTTGCTTGATCTCCTCATTCTCTAATAGAGAGAGATGATAGACTGGCCCATCGGGAAGCTGTGTGTCGGGGGTCATATCGATGGGGTGCTTGACCTGGCAGTGCAGAGGTACCCCGATAGGTGAGGAGAAGATATATGAGTATTCTTCCACGACCTTATCTACTTGCTTTTGTTGTGTGGAGAGGTCGGCCGCAAAGACCTTGGATGTGGCTACGATCTTTTGCTCATTCTAAGAGAAAATCATGAAGAAGACAAACTTCCCCATCTGAGAGATGACCTTCCTGCATTGCTTAGCAGAGATCAAGGAAATAGCACCAGGTGGGACTGCCTCGGGTATCCTGTACAACTTCCTATTCAAAGTAATAATAACACTACGAGGCCTAGACTCAT
>JASDQU010371792.1:46887-65766 GCA_032191745.1 Picea mariana | reverse complement strand
CATTTGTTCCGCTTCTTCAAGATTTGCTAGAGAATGAAGCCTGGGAGAAGTTTCCATATGTGATTTAGAATGGGATTGTTGTAGGCGATTGAGTCCCAGTGTTCGATGGTGTCCCTGATGCTACTTCTATTCTGATTTTTTCTGTGCATGATTTGTGCACTCTGGTCCCAGACGGTTTGACTATAGCGGTAGGCATTGAAAAGGTGCTCCTTGGTTTCTTATTGGGATTGACAGAGCACGCACATGGATGGCCCAGTGAATCCCCTTTTCCTGAGGTTATCCCAAGTAAGAATTCTATTATGGATTATTAGCCAGAGGAAGGTAGAGACCTTAGGCCAGAGTGCGCTTCTCCAAATCTTACCCCAGATGGTGTCTGCCTCCTGATTGCAATGGTTACCGTGTATGCGATAGGATTCTTTGACCGAGAAGTTTTATGTGGCTTGATGGCCCCATCTGAGAATGTCGGGTCCCTCCTTTCTTAGATTTTTCCTGCGTCCAACCTCTTGGATCCAGGCAGACAGATTTAGGTCAGGTGGGGTTCCAAGCTCGTGGTAGGAAGTCTTCCATTGCCACCAAGTCTGCTCTGTGTCGGTGGGTTTCTAGAGGTCTTTTACCTTTAGTGAAGGGGAAGGATTGAGGGCCAGATGAAGGGATGTGAGCTCTGGTAGGTCCTTCAGAGGCTTGATTTTCTGCCACGAGTCTTGCCAAAACTTTGCACTATCTCCATTTCATATTTCCCAAAAGGCATGTTTCTGTATTATGTCTTTGTTCTGCCAAGCGGTGTTCCAGATGTTTGAGCCCTAGATTTTGAAATTGTGTCTGATTAACTGATCTAGTTGCATGGAGGGAGCGTACTTATTCTTCCAGATTTGTGCCCATAACGCTTCTGGCATTTTCATCCACCACCACCAAATCTTGGCCCCCATTATTTGGTTGAGCTTTCCCGGATCCTGTAGACCAAGGCCTCCCCTGCTTTTTGGCAAGCAGACCTTATCCCAGCTCACCAGGGCCCATTTCTTGTTGGGCTGCAGACCTTGCCAGAGGAAGTTTCTTTGAATGTTTCTGATCGCTCTGATGATGTGCTTGGGAGCAGCTAAGGTGGTGAAGAGGTAAGTGGGTAGGGTTTGAAGAATAGATTTCAACAGCACTAGTCTAGCTGCGATGTTTAAAGGTCTGAAGGTCCAGTTGGTCAGTCTATTGGATATAGAGGTGAGGAGGTTGTCCCAGGAGATGGACTTGGTTGACGCTCCAGTAAGCGGAATTCCCAGTTAATTGGACAGAAGGGAGCTCCTGGGGATGCCCAAGATCCTGGAGATGTGTATCTGAACTGCCATCGNTACAACTGACTTGATGTAGCGTCCCAGGCCTTCCACCATTAGAACAAAAAGAAAGGGTGAGAGCGGATCCCCTTGCATAATGCCTCTAGAAGCTGAGAAGGGGCTCGATGGGACACCATTGACAAGGATTGAGAAAAAATCCGAAGAAGTGAGGTTCAAAATCCAGTTTACCCAATCGTGATCAAATCCAAAGGAGTTGAGGATGGCTCTGAGGTACTGCCATCTGGCTTTATCAAATTCTTTTGAGAGATCAAGTTTGATTAACATACCTGGGGTTTTTGTTGATTTGAGAGAGCTGACCACCTCATTTTCCAGTATGACATTGTCCATGATCTGTCTGCCTTCGACATATCCCGCTTGCTCCTTGGAGATGAGAAATGGCAGGATTGTCTTGAGTCTATTCGCAATCACCTTGGTGATAATCTTGTAGATGACATTACATAGAGCGACGTGCCTGAACTGTTTGGGGCTGGTGACTCTTTCTTACTTTGGGATGATAGTAAGGAAAGTGGCATTGAAGGCTTGGATAACTTGCCCCAATGATCTAGATTCCTCGACGACTTCCCAAACATCGTTGCCTATGATGTCCCAGCATTGATGAAAAAAATATGTGGTGAAACCATCGGGGCCCGGGGCTTTTCCGGGACGCATATCTTTTACTGCCTGGTCTACCTCTTCTTTAGATATTGGCCTTTTAAGAGCATCATTTTGTTCTAGTGTGACTAGCTTGGGAATATGGCTAGTCACCTAGGTGATTGCTTCACCTTTGTCCACTATACTTTCCGTGAGGAGGGTTTGGTAGTAATGGTTGAGCTCTTCTTCAATGTGTGTGTGCTCTTTTATCAGCTGGCCCTGATCATTTTCCAGGTGCGTTATTCTGTTAATGTGTCTCTTGTGTATCATTGTTCTATGGAAGAATTTGGTGTTCTTTTCCCCTTCCTTGAGCCATTGTATCAATAAATAAAAAACCATATTTTTTCTTATCATAACAAAACACTATTTTTTTTAATAACAAACCCTATTTTTTCTTATAATAACAAACATTACTTCTTTTTATCATAAAAACAAACCTTAGCCCCTAAAGTTTTCTCATAGAACAAACCCTAATTTTTTAACACTCAACTCAAATATCCACAACACCCTAACTCAAATATTTCTCCTTAAAAACGGTAGTATGAATGTCTAGTTAACTATAGCTAACCACCATATGCATGTATTATTAATGGAGTTCTACATTAGTAATCTTAACCTAATTAAATCAATTTAATTGAAGAAATAAAATTTTCTTTATTAATACACCTCAGGAAGGGTTTCCTCACGAAAACATTGCATTGTGAAAACATTGTATTGATCTTGCTTAAAGAAACATTTTTTTTGGATCCTAAAGTAAGAACTACTTACAACTATTTTCTAATTGTGTTCTTTTTTTAATGATCTCTTTATGTTAGGATTGATTTTCTAATTGTGTTTTTCTTTTAATATCATTTCTGTATATTAGGATTGAGGTTCTCTTTTACTCTTTTACTTTGTGACAAACCCTAATTTTACTTAATAACAAACCCTATTTTTTCTTGAGTGGATTAATAAATCTTGCAAAGAAAAAATCTTCCCAAATAAAAATGTTTACATCTCAATTTTGAATGGATTAATAAATCTTGCAAAGAAAAAATCTTCCCAAATAAAAATTTTTACATCTTAATTTTGAAAAAGAATGAAGCTTATTTAAATCTTTTCAAATAAAAAATTTAAGATTTCAATGCAAAAGTCAATGGATGAAAATATATATTAACATATTTCCATCAAATCAACTTGCTTAGAGAAAGAAAATCTCATAAAAGAAGAAAACTATGAAATTGTATATATTTATTGAAAAAATATATAAGACTGGAACACCATCTGCATTCGATCAATTAGGAATAGAGCCAGGCAAGACTACAGTACCACCTCCTGGAGAGCCTCTCTCTGCCCATTACTCTCTTTCCTCAACATGAATCAACATCCCTGTTCTAGTTGAAAGCGAGTCATTGGAAGAAAAATTAGAAAATAATGAAAAACATATAGTTATCGAGTATTCAAATCCATGGAATGCTACTTATCCATACTCAAATGCAACCCATTTCTCTCATGTGGTCTATCCAGAATATTATCACACACATGAGGAGGGAATTAGTATCCTGGAATATTTTGGGATATTGTATGAGAATACTACTCATTAGTCATTCTTTAGTGTACCAACAATTAGATGACCTAGTAAAAACTCCTTGAGGATGGGAGCTTGTGCTAAGATGGCACCTCGGTATTATGGACCCTTTGAAATTTTGGATAGAGTGGGACCTATAGCCTATAGACTAGCACTTCCTCCCATAGTGAAGGCACATATTGTTTTCCATGTTTCGTTATTAAATAAATATGTACATGATTCTAATCATATTATTTACTAGTCTGTGATTCAAGTGGAACTAGAGGGAGAATTCCTGTCAGAACCTCAATGCATAATAGACAGGAAGGAAACCCCACCCAAGAATAGAACCATTGCACAGGTCAAGGTGCAGTGGAAACACTTTGTCCCAAATGAGACTACATGGGAGATGGAGGATGCCATGAAACATGCATATCCATTTCTATTTACTTCTATACATACAGAGCACACCGATACATAAAACATCGAGGACAATGTTTCTTTAAGGAGGAGGAGATTGTAAATATAAATAGAACTAGCCAAGAGACTTTGGCAGATTTGATTTGATTTTTATGAATTTTATAACAACAATTTTTATTTCCGAGAAGATGATTCATCTTTTATAACAATATTAAAATTCAAAATTCAAGTAAAATTGCAAAGTGACAATCTCTATAGGGGTGCCATTACATGGTTAATTAAATATATTGCAAAGTGAGTGAGAATAATCTTGCATAATTTGATGGACTTTTAGAATGTTTTTAGCAGCTCTAACAATTTTTATTTTGTTGATATATATCTTTGTTTACTACTGCAATTAGGTACAACAAGCTTAAATTTCTTGTCCACCTAATATATTACGTGCATACTTGAATTTTCTTGTGTCTCAGGAAAGTACAATCACCCTTTACAAATAGATGTCTCCATTTGTAAATGATGTAAATATATTGTAGGAATTCTCGATGCTGAGCTCGACTAGTGAATGCCTTGGCATGTGTTTTCAATAATTATGTTTTCTATATGTCACAAGGTAGTATTTCCATGGTATACTCAAGATATGTCGATATTATTTCGAAAATTAATATAAAGGTCCAAGTTTGGTTGTTGAGGGCATGAAAGGGGTTATGAGTCCACTAGAGGGGAAGAGGAAAAGGGGTCTAGGGTTGAGAAATAATCCTGAGTTGCACATGTTTCCTAACTTTAATTCCTTTTCAGTACGTGCTTTATTAAAAAAACCCAACCACCAATCATTTAATGCTAGGGTCAGTTGGTGGGGAAGTCCACCTTCCATAGTTATGAGGACATGGGAGTTGAGGTCAGTGTAAGAGACTCCATGAGACTTTACAAAGGTTGGCTTTTTTATATCCGTGCTTCCACATATGGCCATTTATGAATGGTGTCTTTTATATATGTGCATTTACGAAAGATGACCAGTTCTGTAAATACACATTTAAGTAAGTTGACCACTTCCACATATGCGCATATACAGAAGCCAACTTTTGTAAATGCTCATATAGGGAAACCAACTTCCATAAATGTGCATATACAAAATCTAAATTCTGAAAATGCACATTTACGGTTGGCTTCCGTAAATTCACATTTATGGAAGTCGGCTTCCATATATGTGCATTTACGAAAGTGGCTTCTATATATGCACATTTGCACAAGTCGGATTCCGTATATGCACATTTACGAAAGTTGGCTTCCATATATGCACATTTATTGGTATATATATTGGTATATATACTAGGTATATATGTCGATATATATACAAGTATATATACCATTATATGTACCTAGTATATATAGTGGTATATATACTGAGTATATATGTGAGTATATATATTGATATATATACTTGTATATATATCGACATATATACTAAGTATATTATATATCGATATATATACTTTTATATATACCGACATATACACTAAGTATATATATCGGTTTATACACTTTTATATATAGTGACATATATACGTAGTATATATATCGATATAAATACTAGGTATATATATTAACACATATACATATACCTAGTATACTAGGTATATGTGTCGGTATATGTATATGTCTTGGTATATATACCTAGTATATATCCCTCATATATATACTAGATATATATGTCAATATATATACTTAGTATATATATCAGTATATGTACTAAGTATATATGCCAATATATGTACTTAGTATATATATGGGTATATATATTAGGTATATATGTCGGTATATATACAAGTATAAGTACTGATATATATACTTAGTATATATACCGATATATATATTAGGTATATATGTCGATACATACACAAGTATATATACCAGGGATATATGTCGATATATATATTAACTAAATATACCTAGTATATATACTTAATATAGTGTATATACCAATATATATATATACTAGGTACCTAACTTGTAACAACCTTTTGAGATTGAGACATATGCTTCAGACTATGTTGTGGGCACAATTCTCTCTCAACACGTAAATCCTATGACCTATCATAGTTAGACACAGTCAAATATCGTCCATAAGTATCCCACTTATGAAAAAGAAATGTAATCCATTATACAATCCTACCACTAGTGGAGGCATTACATTTTTGGGAAAGAGACAGTCATCGACATTGACCATAAGCCTCTATAATTCATGCAGACGTAAGCAAAATTGCATAATGACCACCATCATAAGTGGTCAACATATTTGCAGCAGTTCCATCTCAACATCAAGTATAAGATAGGGAACACGAACCATGTTTCTCACTGCCTCAGTCAACCTTCAGTTGCAACACTAATTGTGGTGCTACAGTTCTGTGGCCATAAGACTATTGGATGGCCCCAACTCTATGACAGAGATCTTGACTTCTCCACTACCTACCATATGTTGGACACAAACAAAACTGTCACTGATTTCCATATTCAAGAGAGGTTGTTGTGTCATCTGGGCCATGTTTGCGTCTCATCAAGCGAGCAAGAAAACTTGTATTTGGGAATCTCACTACAGTAGGGTGAAAGGACATTTTGGCATAGAAAATATAGTGGCAGTGTTGCAACAAAATTTCTATTGGTTGAAACTTCGACATGATGTCAACAAGTATATCATGTCCTGCATGGACTATGCCATTGCCAAAATGGCCATTAAGAAACAAGGAATGTACACGCCTCTTTCTATTCTCAATAAGCCCTCAAAATCCATCTCAATGGACTACATGTCAGGCCTTCCTTCAACCAAGCAGATAAATGATTATGTTTTTGTGGTTCTTGATCGATATTCCAAGATGGCGATTTTGGTCATCTACAAGAAGAGCATCACAACAGAGGACACTACCAAGCTCTTCTTCGAATGAGTGTGGGTACATTTTAGGGTACCCCAAACCATTGTTTCAGATTGGGATAACCAGTTCCTCAACACATTGGGACAACCAATTCCACAACAAAATCTCTATATACAGAAGAGAGCTTCGGTATATTCTCATTTTTCCTTCAGTAAATGCACATATACGGAAGCTCTCTTTCGGATATGCACATTTTGTCTTCTGTGTATGCACATTTTGGCTTCCGTAAATGTGCATTTATGGAAGCCAAAATGTGCATATATGGAAGAGAGATTTATGGAAGCCAAAATGTGCATATACGGAAGCTCTCTTCCGTATATGTGCATTTTGACTTCCGTAAATGCACATTTTGGCTTTCGTATATGCAGATTTACCAAAGCAAAAATGCGCATATATGGAAGAGAGATTTATGGAATCTCTCTTCTGTATATGCGCATTTTGGCTTCCGTATATGCGGATTTACCAAAGCCAAA
The DNA here is from genome assembly GCA_032191745.1 of Picea mariana. Taxonomy (NCBI): domain Eukaryota; kingdom Viridiplantae; phylum Streptophyta; class Pinopsida; order Pinales; family Pinaceae; genus Picea; species Picea mariana. The sequence goes on along the minus strand of JASDQU010371792.1, from coordinate 58,433 downwards.
ATGCGCAGATACGGAAGAGAGATTTACAGAATCTCTATTCCATATATACGCATTTTGGCTTTCGTATATGATTTTTTTTTCTTTCGTAAATGCGCATATATGTAAGCTCTCTTCCGTATATGTGCATTTTGTCTTCCATATATGCGCATCTACGGAAGCCATAATGCACATATACAGAACCTCTCTTTCGTATATGCACATTTTGTCTTCCATAAATGTGCATATACAGAAGCCAAAATGCACATCTACAGAAGCTCTCTTCCGTATATGTGCATTTTCGCTTCCGTATATGCGCATTTTTTACTTTTGTAAATGCACATATACGGAAGTCAAAATGCGCATATATGGAAGAAAGATTTTGTATATGCACATTTTGGCTTCCATATATACACATTTACGGAAGCCAAAATGCACATCTACGGAAGCTATCTTTCATATATGCGCATTCTATCTTCCATATATGCGCATTTTGGTTTCCGTAAATGTGCATATACGGAAGTTCTATATGTGGATTCTATCTTCCGTATATGTGGATTCTATCTTCCGTATATGTGCATTTTGGATTCCGTATAAGCGTATTTTGGCTCCTGTAAATGCGTATATACGAAAGGAAAAATGTACATATACGAAAGAGAGCTTCCATAAATGCACTTTTTTGTTTTCCGTAAATGTGGATTTTTTCCTTTCGTAAATGCGCATATATGGAAGTTCTCTTCCATATATGCACATTTTTCCTTCTGTATATGAGCATTTTGCTTCCGTAAATAGGCATTTACGGAAGCCAAAATGAGCATATACGGAAGAAAGATTTACGGAAGCCAAAATGTGAATATACGGAATCTCTCTTCCGTATATATGCATTTTGGCTTTCGTAAATGCTCATTTTGGCTTTAGTAAATGCACTTTTTTTTCTTCTGTAAATGTTAGCATATACGGAAGCTCTCTTCTGTATATGCACATTTTGTCTTTCATATATGCACATTTACAAAAGCTCTCTTTTGTATATAGAGATTCTGTATATGCACATTTTGGCTTTCATAAATGTGCATATACATAAGCCAAAATGCACATATACAGAAGCTCTCTTGCTTTCTTTCATATATGTGCATTTTGGCTTCTGTATATGCACATTTTTTTCTTCCGTAAATGCGCATATATAGAATCCAAAATGCGCATATACGGAAGAGATATTTCTTATATGCGCATTTTGGCTTCCATATATGTGTATTTACGGAAGCCAATATTCGCATATATGGAATCTATCTTCCGTATATGCGCATTCTCTATTGCATATATGTGCATTTTGGTTTCCATAAATGCGCATATACGGAAGCTCTATATAGAAAAAGAGATTTCGTATATGTGCATTTTGGCTTCTTTAAATGTGCATATACGAAAGGAAAAATGTTCATATATGGAAGAGAGCTTCCATAAATACGCATTTTTGTTTTCTATAAATGCACATTTTTTCCTTCCGTAAATGTGCATATACAGAAGAGATATTTACAAAAGCCAAAATGTGCATATACAGAAGCTCTCTTCCATATATGCGCATTTTGGCTTTCATAAATGCGCATTTTTTACTTCCGTAAATACACGCATATACGAAAGCTCTCTTCTGTATATGAACATTTTGTCTTCCATATATGCGCATTTACAAAAGCTCCCTTCTATATATGCATATTTTGGCTTTCGTAAATGTGCATATACAAAAGCCAAAATGCACAAATTAAGAAGCTCTCTTCTATATATTCGCATTTTGGCTTCCGTATATGCGCATTTTTTCCTTTCGTAAATGCGCATATATGGAAGCCAAAATGCACATATACGAAAGACAGACTTCATATATACGCATTTTGGCTTTCGTATATGCGCATTTACGGAAGCCAAATGCGCATATACAGAAGCTATATTCCATAGATGCGCATTCTATATTCCGTATATGTGCATTCTATCTTCTGTATATGCGTATTCTATATGATCATTTTTTGGTTTTCATGGTTCTAGTTCTTGCAAGCTTCTCTAACATTTATTTCTTAGCTGTTTTTAGTTTTATTTCTTTGTTTCGTGTGTATTTTGTTATCTAATCAAATCACAAACTTCTATCTTATTTAGCTGAGTTAACTAAGCATCCAAGTGTTTTGTTTTTGCTCACCCATGTAACAAAACCAACACAACAATTTGTTTACTTTTTTATTTGAGAACATACACATACATAATAGCATGCCAAGTGTTCTACCACCGTAGTGGAAACTAGAACACGTGTACAGGATGACTGTGCGTTGTTCCAAAACTTTAAGAAAAAGAGACAACAGACGAAAATGACTGCGTAAATCAACTCTAGTCTCAAGTATGCTATATAAACAAATATGCTAGCAAGACAAGATAAAAGGCCTACGTCGTCCAGACGTTCTATGAATTCCACCATTGAGCGCTTCACCCAAAGAAATATACCTGCAACTAGTCCTCAACAACCTAGAAACACAAGAATATGGTGATAATATATAATGCTAGCACATTCGATAGAATAATCCATCAACATAAATAACAAATATGTCCATGGAATAATAATTAAAATATTTTTGAGATATTAATTAGACGAGAAAAGAATATTTCTATTAAGATGTAATCAGTAGAAGAGAATGAGTTACAAACTTTCGTGTCGGCACAGTTCAAAACCGAGAAACTAAGTTCCTTCTAGTTGGTCCTCCATCACTGCAATCCTCCATCAAAGGCAAGCTCATATAAGAGAGACCATGAGGATATCACTCAATAAGGGAAGAGCTTTGGGACCGAACAATGTGTTCAGACTTAAAGGACAAAGGGATGCAAACTCAATGTGAAGTGAATAATTTCTCCATAGTAAATTTGCTCTCAAAGTTGAATTTTTTCTCCTCCTTTCCACAACTCATATTTGGCCCATTTGTATCCCTCAAGTGAAACTGAAGGGTCTATTAAGAATGTTTCTAGTATATGTAAGGCCAAGGATCATAGATCTCATTACGTGACATGGAAACCCAACACCATTTTTTAATTTTGGGCACAAATCCCGATGTATGCGAGTTGTAGTGGTGCAACCTGCGTATACGCATTTTGTAATATAGGCAGGGCGTGTATATGTGGAAAAATCATGTTTTTAGCTTTGGTATTTGCAAAAAGGGATTTCAATTCTGCATAGGGAAATGGAAAAAGGCCCTCTGTGCAGGATTGCATAAGGTGAGGCAAATATTTCTATAGCAAATGCCCCCTAATGTGTGAGGTCAGAGGAGTATCTGCAATGGATGAAATACATTATAAAACCCAGAAGTGGAGTAATGGGGACTCGGCTGGAAGAACTAGTTTCTCATTACAATTTGTACTGACTTTGCATACATGTTTTCCAATTTGAATTACACTACAGATCCATGTGAAAATATACCAAACAATTGTCCATGGCCATGAATAGGAAATACAAAGGTGGCTACATGCCAAAGGATGTCATAGTCATGAACAAGGCCCAATAAAACCAGTCACAAAATAAATCTGAAGATATATGTATACAATGGAGTACAATCTGATCTCCCGTGATCATTGTAGTCACGCATGTATTGATCCAATGAAAGGTAGCAACAACTCAGGAAAGTTGCAACTATAAATTGATGTCTTCAAGGCTTCTACAAAATATGCCAAAGGTGCAAGTCTACATCGTGTGGATAAAGGAGTTGAGGTTGAACAAAATGAGACTTTATTTGATTACCGGTCATTGATGTATATCGTTGACAAACATGAGATAGCCTACCGATGATGAAAGTAGGTATCAAGTCATCGAGTCCATTCTTACAAGTGTGAATAAAGGAGCCAGGGTGGAACACTTGAATAATCCATCAATCAAGAAGCATTGGTGTATACCCATCTATCGATGGCGAGAGAAACTGCCACTAATGACTACAAGCCTCTAGGTACTCATAGGACTCTAGATCTCATATCGAGAATAGATGAGCTGAAGTCGATGGAAGGAGACCTGCTGAAAGGAGAGCATTAAGGCATTTCTCACCATTCAGCACGAGGTACAAAGAACGAGATTTATTATTTGGAGGAAATCAGACGAAGAACATGTTCACAAACCAAAGACCTTGTTCATATTTCATGTGTGGAAAGTGCAAGCGGTACACGAAAAAGACCCTCTGAATAGCAGCCAATAAGGAAAATTGCTGATAAAGGCAAGGAAACCACCAATAAGGCTAATGGCATCCAAGACACTACATGAATCCCAATGTTTGAATAGATTTCTTTCCTTCGAACACAAGGGAAACCACCCCGTCAATGACCAATGATGAAATCTCGATTGTTTGGTTCAAGGTTACCTCCCAATGAGGAATGTAGTACCAGGGTTCAAGTTTGTTTTGATTCTGCTCCAAACCTGTAGAGTAAATGTACAGTTAACTAAAAGATGTGTTAAGGATTCTTAGACCAACCGAAAAAGGTGAAAAATGTTTGGTTCTTCCCATCCATGATGTTGTAGGTTGTCCCAGGCTAGTATTTTGTTTTTCGCTGCTAGCCAAGTGAAGAGTTTGATTTTTTGTGGGATGTTCCATTTCCAAAAATTCTTCCGCCAACGAGTGCACTTATGATTCCATATTTTTGATAATAATGCCTCATATATATTTTTTACAGTAATTATCTCTAACATATCTCCCTGATACTAATGTAGCTCCTCAATTTGGTCCTGTAGTTGGATCCCCGCTCCAAGAAGTGCCCTACAGTATCGATGTCATTCCACTTCCAAGTTCCTCGAGAGGCTGAGATCTGTGCTATCCTTCCACTGAGTGAAGATGGTCCTCGGGACTGTAGTTCCCTTGGCCTAAAAGAGGATATATATATTATGTTGTTTTAATACAGTAAGGAACTCATGGGATAGGTAAGTAGAGGTCTCCATCCCCAGTAATGTGTCTCGGCCCATGTGGGCATAGTGGCCCAACCCTGGTTTCCAACAAATCGAGTGTTGGATAATGTGTAATGATTTTATAAGTGTTTTCCAAAACTAGGAAGCATTAGGTGAGTTTCTTGTTTTCCTGAGCTAGGTCGAAACTGAACTATGAGGAAGATATTTCCAAATAATGACATGATGCTAGATCCCATATTTTGTGAGCACTCTCTAGAGAGTGTTAATCGCGAGTGATTTTCTAAATAGGAAGATGTTCCTGAATCCCCAACCACATGAATTCTTTTTTCTAGCAATGGAGTCCCACCTGCAAAGATATATGCATTTTTTATCACTGCCTCCCGACAAAAGAAAAGTAAAGATCAACTATCTAATATTGTTGAGGACAGTTACTAGAATGGAAGCTAGTGCCATCCATTATACTACATGGCTCTCCAAGATAGATTTTATCACGACAAAGCACCCCCCTGAGCAAAAGCCACCTATTGCACCAGAACCCAATTCGTTTCTCAAATTTTATAAGTAACCAATTCCACAATAAAATCTCTATCTATGGAAGAGAGCTTCTATATATTCACATTTTTCCTTCCGTAAATGCACATATACGGAAGCTCTCTTCCGTAAATGCACATATATGGAAGCTCTCTTCCGTATATGCACATTTTGTCTTATGTATATCCGCATTTACGAAAGATAAAATGAGCATCTATGAAAGAGAGATTTACGGAAGCCAAAATGTACATATGCAGAAGCTCTCTTCCCTCTCTTCCATATAAGTGCATTTTGGCTTACGTAAATGCGCATTTTGGCTTCTGTAAATGCACATTTTGGTTTCCATATATTCTTATTTTTACCTTCTGTAAATCCTCATATATGTAAGCTCTCTTCCGTATATGTGCATTTTGTCTTCCGTATATGCACATCTACGGAAGCCATAATGCACATATATAGAAGCTCTCTTCCCTATATGCGCATTTTGGCTTCCGTAAATGTGCATATACAGAAACCAAAATGCACATATACATAAGCTCTCTTTCGTATATCTGCATTTTGTCTTCCGTATATGCCCATTTTTTACTTTCGTAAATGAGCATATACGGAAGCCAAAATGAGCATATATGGAAGATAGATTTCGTATATGCACATTTTGGCTTCCATATATGCACATTTACGGAAGTGAAAATGCACATATATGGAAGCTATCTTTTGTATATGTGCATTCTATCTTCTGTATATGCGCATTTTGGCTTCCGTAAATGCACATATACGGAAGCTCTATATGTGCATTCTATCTTCCGTATATGTGCATTATGGATTCCATATAAGTGCATTTTGGCTTTTGTAAATGTGTCTATACGGAAGGAAAAATGTACATATATAGAAGAGAGCATCCATAAATGCACATTTTTGTTTTCCGTAAATGTGCACTTTTTCCTTTCGTAAATACACATATACAGAAGCTCTCTTCTGTATATGCACATTTTTCCCTCTGTATATGAGCATTTTGGCTTCCGTAAATGTGAATATACGAAAGCCAAAATGCACATATATGGAAGAGATATTTACAAAAGCCAAAATGTGCATATACGAAAGCTCTCTTCCGTATATACGCATTTTGTCTTTCATAAAAGCACATTTTGGCTTCAGTAAATGCACATTTTTTCCTTCCGTAAATGTGCGCATATATGGAAGCTCTCTTCTGTATATGCACATTTTGTCTTCTGTATATGCACATTTACGGAAGCTATCTTTCGTATATAGATCTTCCGTATGTTCGCATTTTGGCTTTCGTAAATGTGCATATACAAAAGCCAAAATGCACATATACGAAAGGTCTCTTCCATATATGTGCATTTTGGATTCTGTGTATGCACATTTTTCCTTCCGTAAATGCATATATATGAAAGCCAAAATGTGCATATATAGAAGAGAGATTTCGTATATGTGCATTTTGGCTTCCATATATGCACATTTAGGGAAGCCAAAATGCGCATATATGGAAGCTATCTTTCGTATATGCACATTCTATCTTCTGCATATGCGCATTTTGGCTTCTATAAATGCGCATATACAAAAGCTCTATATACAAAAGAGAGCTTCCGTATATGCACATTTTGGCTTTTGTAAATACGCATATACGAAAGGAAAAATGTACATATATGGAAGAGAGCTTCCATAAATGTGCATTTTTGTTTTTTGTAAATGCGCATTTTTTCCTTCTGTAAATGCGCATATACGAAAGAGAGATTTACGGAAGCCAAAATGTGCATATATGGAAGCTCTCTTCTGTATATGTGCATTTCGGCTTTTGTAAATACGTATTTTTTTCTTCCGTAAATGCACGCATATACTAAAGCTCTCTTCTGTATATGCACATTTTGTCTTCCATATATGCGCATTTACGGAAGCTCTCTTCTATATATGCGTATTTTGGCTTTCGTAAATGTGCATATACAGAAGCCAAAATGCACATATACGGAAGCTCTCTTATGTATATGTGAATTTTGGCTTCGGTATATGCACATTTTTTCCTTCCGTAAATGCGCATATACGGAAACTAAAATGCACATATACAGAAGAGAGCTTTTGTATATGCGCATTTTGGCTTCCGTATGTGTGCATTTACAGAAGCCAAAGTGCACATATACAAAGGTTATCTTCCATATATGCACATTCTATATTCCTTATATGTGCATTCTATATTTCGTATATGTGCATTCTATATGGTCATTTTTTGCTTTTCATGGTTCTAGTTCTTGCAAGCTTCTCTAACATTTATTTCTTAGTTGTTTTTAGTTTTATTTCTTTGTTTCATGTGTATTTGGTTATCTAATCAAATCAAAAACTTCTATTTTATTTAGCTGACTTAACTAAGCATGAAAGTGTTATGTTTTTTCTCACCCACGTGACACAACCATCACAACAATTTGTTTACTTTTTTATTTGAGAACAAACACATACATAATAGCATGCAACACAGTTGAAAACTGAAAATATTAAGTAGAGATAGAAGAAGCAGTAGGTAGGAGCATGATATCCTATTAAAATGTTGCTTGAGGAAGCCCTCGCACGACAAAGGATCGAAATGATGGAAAAATTCATGCAGATCCTTCGACGACTGCCTACAGGAGAAGCTTCTTCATCAGGCCACCATGCACCCCCCTTGAAGGTACATGTAAATTTTGATATTTCATTGTTTGAAGGACTGATAGATGCAAATGCTGTAGATAAATGGTTGAATCTTCTCGAAGGGAATTTTTCGATCCACAATTGTTTCAATGGGGAAAAGATCACTTTTTCACTCCTCAAGGTCGTTCCCCATATTAAAGACTGGTGGGATACATACTCTAAGAAAAGGGTCGTAGAGGAATCTACAGTTTTTGTGGTGGCCCCTACATGGGATTCCTTCCAGGATGCCATTAAAGAACAATACTACCTTGTTGGAAGATATGAGGACCAGTACACCAGATGGACCACCCTATGTCAAGAAAGGGACAAGACAGTACCAAATTTCACCAATATTTTCCATACCCTGCACACTAAATTGGGTATGAAAGACTCTGAGCATCATCTGGTGCTCAAATACCGAAATAATTTTCACAGATACATTCAAACAAAATTGGATTTTCTGGACATCGCCTCATTGGGTATGGCTTATATATACAATGTCAAGATCGAGCAAAAATTTAAGTAGAAAAGTTGAGATTTTGGATCTGCAAACCCCTCACAGCTGAAGTAGGGTAAAGGCAGCCCCAACCCACACAACAAGGGACCGAGTTGAGATGCTCGCCCTTAGGACAACTAGTCCAAGCCACAACAAAATAAGGGCAATGAGAAGATGAAGAAGGACATGACAAAATGGTGTGAGTACCATAAAATCCCTTGGCATAACATCGAAGAATGCCTCTACAAGCACTCACTCATGGTCGAACTGAAGGATTCTGAGTCAAAGATCAATTCTGATTTCGATTCAAATCCTAAAGGAGGTAAGTTGATTATCAATGTTGAATCCAGTTCCACTGTCACTACCACCAAAGTCTCGCCAAGTGATCCAGAAGAACCAGAGGAAGGGGAACACCTCTTTCACTCACAGATGTGGGTAAAGGGGGCTCCGCTATTGTCGATAGCGGTAGTAATAAGAAACTAAATTCAACAAAGGCCGTCAAGTGACTAGACCTGCCAAAGACACCACACCCGCATCCCTACACCATCGGTTGGATTCTCCAAGGAAGAGATCTTCGTTTCAGCCCATAGTGTCGTCTGCCCTATGACATCAAGCCTTTCAAAGATGAGGTACTATGTGATATTGATCCTCTTGAATTTTTTGATGTTCTTTTAGGATAGCCATATTTGTGGAAGCTTCATGTTGTGTATGAGTCTAGACCCAGCATTGTTATTATTACTTTGGGTAGAGAATTGTACAGGATACCAGAGGTAGTGTTGCCTACTATTATTTCTTTAATATTTACTAAGCAATGCAGTAAGGTCACTTCATAGACCAGGAATTTCGTCTTATTTTTGACCTGTGCTCACAATAAGTAGAAGGTCGTCGCCACATTCGTGGCCTCTACAAAGAGCCTCTCTTTACAACAGAAGGAAGTGTACGGGATCGTGAAAGAATACAGAGACATCTTCTCCTCACCTACAGGTGTACCGACACACTTCCAAGTCAAGCATCCAATTGATATGACCCCTGACACACCTCAACCTAATGAACCAGTCTATCGTCACTCGATGATGGAAAATGATGAAATTAGATCCAAGAGCTTCTTCAAAATGGGCACATTAGACCCATCTCCTTCGCTTGTGGAATCTTGATTGTACTGGTGTAGAAAAAGGACGGGACTTGGCGACTCCGCATTGATTAGAGAGCCTTAAACAAAATCACAGTCAGGGCCATATATCTATTGATAAAGTGATACATCGTCTAGGGAAGAAACAATTGGTTTACTAGTGGCAAAGCATCCAAGGCAATGCAAACCAAAAATATCATAGATTCGGGATGAGGACCCTCGCATGGTATATTTGTGTTGTGTGTATACTTCATCGAATAATATGTCCCTCTATTCTATGCATAAATCATGCACCATGGAAAGCAGATAGGAAATGCATATACCAATGCAAAACTGGATGGCATTTTAGATGTCAAGCTCCTCTTTTTCTCAATAAATCTATACATTTGACATAAGAACTCCATTCGATAATAGCGATACCATTTTCACTCCCGCAGTGTTCATATACATATGAGAGTGTATTACTAATATTAGTAATACTCTGCGAAGGCGCTCCAGATGAGTATGTGGAGAGCCATTGTATCCAAACGCTCCTTTAGAAACTCGCCTCCATCGTTCCACTGTCGAAGTGCCTATTCTCGGGAAAGACATCTATTCATTTCATGCCTCTCTTGATCCGGTCGTTACGTGCTATCACAAAAATGAAGAAACAAACTGCAACTTCGGGGTATTCATCAAGCACCTTAAGCGAGACCTTCAAAATTCAAAATTCATCTTGGGCGGAAGATTCAAATTTAAATCAGAACTTGCCTTTAATAAATTCAAAATTCAAACAATCCACAACACACATTAATGGTCATCCATTCATATCATATGTACGCACATTCTGATGGTGATCAATGGATGGGATATCATGATGGAATATGTATGTATTGACATACGAGTCCCAATGATTGGGCTCCTTGGGACTATCATTTGTTCATAATCCATAAAATTGGTAAAAACCTTAAAAAAATAAATTAAGTGGTAGATTGGAATAGTCAAATTTATACTTTATCAAATGTTATGCATTTTCTAAGAGTTTTTTTCGCAAATTGTTTGATGTGTAAAATGAAAATGTATAATACACATGAAAATGTGCATTTGAGTAATGTTTTAGTGTAAAATGAAAATTTATAATAGAGATGAAAATATGCATTTGCCTAATGTTTATAAAATCTAATGAAAATAAGTATTTTCTTCTTTTAGGTTTAGTAATAAATTGTTTGATAGTTTAGTATTATTTAAGTAATTAAATTAACAGATAAAATGATTTTCAAATTTTGTGATAATAAGTGTTTTACCAAAAAAAACGCAATTCATAGACACATTTTTATCAACAAAATTTTTATTCACAAACAAACACGTCACAAACTCATTTTTATATACAAAATTGTTGTATCTACAAATAAGGTATTATCTAGCTGTTCTTTGAAATAATTTTTTCTAGCTATATAAATTTGCATATAAATCACTATTTTTTTTTGTTTAAAATCTATTTCCTAAACCGTGAAGCATTCAAATTATACAGAAATAATAAATGAAATTTAAGAATCTAACAATTTTTTACCAGATTTTAGATACTGCCAAATCACAAACACATTGTAAATTACAAACACTTTTTTAAAACAAAATCGTCGAATCGGCAGGTGGGTAATGACTTTCAAATTCCTACTCTGATTTTGACCAACAATTCTTATTTTTTTTAATTTCGATACGTAGGGGTTTTGCCAGACTGAAAAATAAAATATCAGAGACATACTTTTACGAACAATTTCTATGAGGTGAATTTCTGCCATTGACGTGGGTACTACTTTGCCAATACCAGACGGTCATTTTAGTTGAACTCCCAT
>JASDQU010371792.1:32599-46686 GCA_032191745.1 Picea mariana | reverse complement strand
GACATTACAATCCCATTGGAATTCCTCAATGGGCTCTATGCATTTGGTCTGAAACTTAGGTATTGTGTGTAAAACAAACAATGATCCAATCACCCCAAATATCCAACCATCCAAACTAATCTAAATGAAAATGGCTATATAGCTGGAGGTCACGAGGTGAACAAACTTGTATTAGTTCGGAAAACCTAACACAAAATCTACGGAGTGGGTACGAATGAACCTGGTGTGAGTTTTATGTGTGGTATAGCTGGAGGTCACTAGGTGAACAATAGTTGGAGGTCACGAGGTGAACAAATTTGTATTGGTTCGGAAAACCTTACGCAAAATCTAAGGGCAAACCTAACACAAAATCTACGGAGTGGGTACGAATGAACCTGGTGTGAGATTTATGTGTGGTATAGCTGGAGGTCACTAGGTGAACAATAGTTGGAGGTCACGAGGTGAACAATATGCTACTCTACCTTATCCTGGTTAAATGTCATGTTCTGTAATTTTTTTGCTTCTATGAATGAATTTCTGGTCGAATGTTGTGGTGGGGAAAGATCTACCAATTACTTCCTAGTCTTTATCTAGAAATGGACTTATTTTATTGAGATGTGATACTGAGTAATTACTAAGTTCATTGAATGTATTAACTAGTAAGGCGAATTCTATAGAAGTTACTACTCTCATAATAGTATGGACTACAGACTGCATCTAGTTCTTAATTAATTCTGTGGAGCAAAAAGAAAATTAAATTGTTTGCATAATGTGGTTGAAGCCAAGCGTACCAATATCTATGGCAAATTATATTTCGTGTAGATGATTATAGTAGACAGTGAGTCTGCACTAGTGAATATACAAGTTCAAATTCAAAGTAAATACACCCTGTATCATTGAGATTATATTCGATATGCATATAGACTTGTACAGGCATATTATGAACAGATACACATTATATAATGGGCGTTCTGTAAAAGCGGTACAATGACACTGAAGTGATCTAACTACAATAGAGTCAGGAAACTAGATTTATATATATATAAACATATTTGTAGGAAAATAACTCAGCAAACTCCACAGACCCCATTACAAAAAAATTGGAGTATATGTACATCAGTATGGTTTTAGTAGTAAATTAGTGATAACTTTGTTGACTAAGGATGCATCTACAGTATAACAACAAGCTTCTGTCGTAGGAACGATGCTTTTTATTTCTGGTGATTTGTCTGATAAAATGCTTGAGTAATATCTGTAGTAGGAACATGAGGTAAGTAGTAATTTGCATAGCGAAGCCACGGTGTATTACGATAACCAAGGCAAGATAGGGTATCTGGTATAAAGGAGCAAGGTAATCCCATGGAAAAAAAAACAAATGCGAATTCTGGTCTCGATCTATTAAAATCTCAATCGGACAAATGTATTTTCCTGTATTATTTCCAACCGATACATTAAAAACCCCAAAATCTGGATGGAATCCTACAAGCATAGGATTCCCACAAAAACATTCATGCAACTGGTTCATGAGTCAAATTATGAATGGGTGTAATTAGACTCAGGTTAACACTCCTACCAATACTAATGTTATATCATAAATAAGTGCACGCGCATAAATGAAACCTGGAAGTCATGAAGACAATCGTACAATTCCAGTGGAAAACAAACCCTTAGGCACACTTATTACTGTGCTAGTTTTAGGTATACTACCGTTCATAACCAAATCATATTGGGAATGACTGTGAAATCAATAATGAGATGAATTATGGAAAAATAACTAGAACATTTCAGGAAATGAATTCAAATCTATAATTAAAACTGACTTTTGGAAATATAGAGGAGGATGTTAAACACAGAAAGTGACAATTTAGAACCCGTTACTTCATATGTATCTACAATAAAATAAACCTAATACATGATGATCATATTACTTAAAAGAAACGGCTGTCTAGATATCACAAATCCAAGCAAGCGCAAGCTTGGCGTGCTTTCTAAGTACCAAAATATTAATACAATTTAGGGTGTACCCTTTACCAACTAATACAGAACTTGGGATGAAAAGTCTTCAAAGTAATAAGGATAAGACATAGCCTTGACCATCTGTGCTAGTAAACTCGAAATAACTTAGATAGAGGGTATTGTATATGGAACCCAAATACCTCTTGAAGGAGTGAAGAGGGCGTTCCCATGCTTCGACGTGATCGTACCCTGCACAAGGTAATGCGAAACATTAAAATATTTCTGACAGAAATAATATGGTCAATTTAAAGAACAAAAAGTAATTAAAAAGGGGCCGATTAAAATACTTAACTGTAATGGAGGGCTTCACACCCTTCGCCATTGCGCTAAATCGTGTGCCTCCCAGACCGAAAGGGGAAGAGGAGCTTGAGTCTCCCTGATGGGTACCCTCGCAAATCAAAGGGCCCATCATTAGCGATGAATACCAGCATTTAATCCAAAGGAAACATTTTAGGGAATGATATGCATATGATGATCATAAAGTAATGGTAAATATAAAACCAATGTAAATTCCAATTATAAACGGAAAGGATTAAAACGCCTCCAATATTAGAGCGTCACCTCTAATTGGTCTAATAACACCGACGAATTTATTAATTAAACACAGAGATTTAGAGATCAACACTGTGTTGAAAGTCTTGTTACGCACCCTAGCAAGGAAAATCCAATCATAACAATCTGTCAACTAGGAGACTAACCGATGGAGGAAGCTAGACCCAGTGACAAAAGTTAAATTCAAAATAGAATAATCCAAATGCACAATTATAACAGACACCGTGATAAGTTCTTCCACAAGAGGAGAATGACTCGGCCTCGAAAGGAACTGACTGGGGAACTAGAGTAACCTTGAAATAGAAACAAGAATGCTACCGAGGAACTAACCGGGGAACTAGAGTATGCAGAGACCTATTTGACGAGACAGGAAGATCCGAGTTCCAAAATAATAGGACAGTCAAAGGCGACTTACCTCGCACAGGGCTGCCTGTTGAGAAGTTCCTTCCAATATCTCTCCCACCTCGAACAAGGGCCGAATCACAAAATCATGACCACGATGCGAAGACGAAAGCCAAACAGAAAATGGTCTGAAACGTTTCATTCTTCTTCACCAAGCCAAGGTCAGAATGAAAGTGAAAGTGATGGAATAACCTTTCACATGGAGTAATGGGGATGGGTGGTAATCGTACCTGGTCCATGTGAATATATGGTAAGTTGTCGACATTACATTGGGGCACGCAAGCCGAGTACTGAACCAAATAGACTTATCTCAGGGCACATTAAATGTTGTAGATAGGCCTTTAAGGAAAGATAGTTCTGACTTCTATTGTTTGCTCAGAATATTAATGGCAAGGTACACTGGGTGGCCTAATTAGGGGGTACTTTTTTGTCTTGCTAAACTGGTTATATGTTGAACCCAACCGCCCTTGCATTAACCTTCTGAAGTGGATAGCCTAATGTCATTAATTATCGGGAAATTATGTAGTGGCATGATTGTAACCATAACCTTTCCAAGTTTAGCCTCTGCACACTTTAATTCGTTGGTGCAGAATAGTGTCCGATATATACCCAAACATTATCTGGTTAAAAGTATTTCTAAATAATGTTAACCTCTTCTTTTAGACCTTGTAATAGTATATCAGAACGAGTGTTATAAGGCCCTTACTTATACGACCATCACACTAATATGATAGCGGTTCTAAGTAGTTACATCTCCATATCATAAAGTGGGTTTTGAAAATGAAACGGTGGATAGTACTAAGTTTCAATGAAGCAAGATATCCTTATTTATGTACCTATGTTCATGTAAAACTCAATACCGAAATAGGAAGAGGCGACTATATGTTAAAATAGGATAGAGAAATAAAAGGCAATAAGGCTGCTGTACATTATGGTTGATGAATGAATGAAGTTTTTGAGACACAAGATCAACTCAAAGTACCCAATTAATTTATTTTTTTTATGTAAATTTTGGGGTACATTACAGTTACCTCCTGAGAGGGAGCTTGATTTTATTATTGAGCTAAAACCTGGTGCAGAACCAATTTCCAAGACTCTGTATCGGATGACAGCACCGGAACTTTGTGAGTTGCAAATGCAGTTGAAAGAGTTACTAGACTTAGGGCTAATAAGGTCGAGTGTCTCACCTTGGGGTGCACCAGTAATTTTTGTAAAGAAGAAGGATGGATCCCTATGATTTTGTATAGATTACAGGGACTTGAACCATGCTACAGTGAAAAATAGGTACCCAATGCCACAAATAGATGACCTCTTTGATTAGATGAAAGGAGGGATAGTATTCTCAAAGATTGATTTGCGATCAGGGTATCACCAGTTAAGGATTGGTAGAGTTTGCCTATAATAACAGTTTTGATAGCTCCATTGGAATGCCACCCTATGAAGCTTTGTATGGAAGGCCATGTAGAACGTCGTTGAGTTGGGATAGATTAGAAGATCGAGTAACAGTTGGGCCAGAATTGATTCAAGAGATGGAGGAACAAGTGATTCGGATTAGGCAGAGACTATGGGGATGTCGACCCATTGGTTTACCCATATTTAGGCCCTTTTGTAATGTATAAATAAATGTCTAGGCGATGTAAGAAAGAGAACTACAAGAGACAAGTGGTGTTGTGCTAAGTGCAAGTGATAGTTGTAAATGCTTTGTGCATGCCGTGTTGAACACTTACAGGGCTAAGTGCAAGTGGATGTAAGAATATTATGTATATTGTAAGAGGGCTTTGTGCTGTAACCTAACTCACGGATGGAGGATCTAGCGAAGTGTGAGCAAATCTCCTTTCCTATGCAGAGTAGGATCTTGTGGCTCTGTGCATATAGATGATTTTTAGAAGACAATAAAGAGAAGAAGAGTTGGTGGACGTAGCCCCAGGCTGGGGGTGAACCACGTATATCCTGTGTTATGGTTTCTTTGTTCTTTATGGTTGCTACATTATTGATGAGATTTATGCTTAGTGTAATAATATATGCTTAGATGAATCTGATATGATAGCTTAGTACTGAGTAATATGAATGAATGCTAGATCTGACCTATTTTGATGTGATTAGTCCTTGAATGTATTAGATCTCGATGAATACTGCGCTGCTATGTAATTAGTGTTGTAAACAAAGGCTAAATACTAATGAACGATAACTACTAAGTGCTCTGTTAAGGTGTTGTAATCACATATCGGTGTCCCAGCTAGGTTGCACATCGGAGGGTTGGAATGAAGTTACCTCTTTGAAGGAGGGGTCTGGAACTAGAGGGAGACCTGAGGTCGCCGCCGATGAAGTAATAGGGGGAGCACAACTTTGAAGGGGAGCCAAGGATGTAGGAGGTGTCACCGCCGCAACATCACCAGGATGGGCACCATCGTTCTGAGAGGGAGAGGGAGCCGCCATTGGAACCTAAGTAGTTGTTGTAGCTTCGGTGGAGGGAGGTGGAGGGTGGGAGGGCCACAGGGTCGATGGCCTGCAGGAGAAACAGGAGTGCAGGTGGCACTACGGAGTTCTCAACTTAAATGTAATATTGTTAAAATTTGAAGGACATGGGGGTGGGATTTGATCCACTTATGTGTGCACGGGTCACAATACCATTTAATATAGTATCTTTGGGTGCAACCACACATTGACCACTACCTCAAGGTGTTCCCGTGGCTCTAGGTAAAGCCCTCATAGGAATTGAACATTTCCCAATGATGAAAAACTCCTCGCTTTCCACCATTGAATCCAACCCCTTAGGGAAAAAATTTGAAGGACATGGGGGTGGGCTTTGATCCACTTATGTGTGCACAGGTCACGATACCGATTAATATAGTATCTCTGGGTGCAACCACACGTTCGACCACTACCTCAAGGTGTCCCCATAGTAATAGATGACAAGATAACAAAGTATTAATAATATAATATATAAAATAAAGTATTAATTAACATTAATGTATAATGTACATGTATTAATTAATTGATATATTAATTATGTAAAGTATTAATTAATTTATACATTAAAAGACAATACATTAATAAAATAGTAATAGACTGAACTAAATAACATTAGTAATACATTATTAAAGTATTAATTTACTAGAGGTAAAGGTGCAAATGTGTAGAAATTAAATATTAATAAATTATTAAAGTAATACATTACTACATTAAAGTAATAGTATTAATATTAATGTTTTAATATATTAATACATTAATAATTTATTAAAACATTAATAATGTATTAATACATTATATAGAATATTCCATTAAAGTAATATATTAATGCATATTAAAGTATTAAAACATTTATTAAAAATGGTTATGGTTGACTATAGTTCACTGTGATTAACCATGACCATGGTTTCTTATAGTCATTATTAATGACATTATTACATTAATGTATACTATAATCTATTAATTTAATACATTAATACATTTTTAAAGTATTAATATATTATTACATAAATGTAAGGTATAAGCTAGAGTATTAATGATGATTAATGTATAATTTAACGTATTAATCAATTCATACATTAATCATGTAATGTATTAATTAATTCAAACATTTATACAATATTAATTAATAGATTGCTAAAGTATTAATACAATAATAAATAATACATTATTAGAGTAATACTAGAAAAAAATGCATTTCATACATTAATAAATACATTACTAAAATATTAATGCATTGAATCATTAATAAAGTATTAATATGGTTATAAATTTACCTTTATACATTAATATAGTAGTAATACATTTACCTTAATGATGTTAGTAATACATTGTTAAAATATTAATACAATAATAATACATTATTTCACTAATATAATATAAAAATTAAAGTATTGATACATTAATCTATTATGTAACATGTTAAATTATTAATAGATTAATTGATAATGACCATGGTTGACTATGGTTGACCATGACCATGGATAACTATGGTTGGCCATTACTTTGGTAGACATTGGTTGACTTTGGGAAGGAAACGTTGACTATGGTTGATTATGGTTGACTGTGGTTGATCAGGTTTTGTTATGGTTGACCATGCCCATGGCTAAACTTTGTTGACCATGTGGATCTGATTATGGTGGGCCATGTTGATTATGTTTAAACATAGTTTACTATGGCACTACTACATTATAGTCTAATCATGTTTTGTTCATCACATTGTGACATCGGGTTTTGTTTGTCACATTGTGACATTAGCTTTTGTTTGTCACATGACATCGTAAAGTTATGGTCATCAAATTACGATGAAGGGTTTTTGTTTGTCACATCATCGTGTTGGAATAGGTTTGTCACAGTCCAGCAGTGGGTTATCTTTGTCCCATTATCATGTTGGGAAATGTTCTTCTCATTGAAATGTTGCTCTATGTTTGTCACATTGCCACATTTGGTTGTGTACATCACATTGTGACAATGGATTGTGTTAGTCCCATTGGAACATTTGGAAATGTCTATCACAATACGACATTTGGATATGTGAGTCACATTGGAATGCGAGGATATGTTTGTCACATAGAAACAAGAGGGGTATGTTTGTCACATTGTGACATACGATTATGTTCGTCACATTGCGATGAAATGACTATGTTCATCACATTGCGAGGACAAGGCTATGTTTGGCAGATTGAAATGTTACTATGTTCGACACATTGCAACGTTTGTATATGTTTGAAACATTGCAACCTTGGGATATGTGCGACACAATGCAATGTGAGGCAATGTTCGTCACATTAGGACAACAGGGCGATGCAGGACACATTACAACATCTCGAAATGACTGCCACAATGCAACGACAGGATATGTGCATCACATAGGAATGTGAGGATATGTTCGTCACATTGCGACATTGCTATTTTTGGTAGATTGAAACGTTACTATGTTTGACATATTGTGACGTTGCTATTTTTGGTAGATTACACTGTTACTATGTTCAACACATTGCGACATTTGAAAATGTTCGTCACATTGCGACGTCAAGATATATGTATTACATTGTAACATGAGGAAATGTTCGTCACATTTTGAAGATAGGGTGATGTGCGACACATTACGATCTCTGTTGGTGTTCATCACATTGCGATGTCTGGAAATGTTTGTCACAATTCAACGTTAGGATATGTGCATGACATTGAAAAGTGAGGATATGTTTGTCACATTGCGATGAAAGGGCTATGTTCATCCCATTGCGGCGTTCGTTTATGTTCATCACATTGCAACACTGGGGCTATGTTCATCACATTGTGACATTACGATGTTTGGTAGATTTCAACGTTACTATGTTCGACACATTGTGACGTTTGAAAATTATTGTCACATTGCGACGTCGAGATATCTATATCACATTGCAACATGAGGAAATGTTGATATTTATGACATTGCGACGTTATTGTTACTATCCACATTATGATGACATGGCTATGTTCATCACATTGTGATGTCAGTTTATGTTCGTAACATTGTGACGTTACTATTTTTAGCAGTTTGTAACATTACTATGTTCGTCAGAGTGCAACGTTACTGTGTTCGTCACTATGCAACGTTACTAAGTTCAACACATTGCAACATTACTATGTTCATCATGTTCTAACGTCCAGTTTTATTCGTGAGATTGAAACATTGGGGAATGTTCATCGCATGAGAAGATTGGTTTGTGTTCGATTTGTTAAGATAATGAATTTATGGCAAAGTTTATATATATAGATATATATATAGAACGAAGTGTTTCCTTTGTGAAAAAGATAGGAACTTTGAACTAATGTGATATATTACATAGAAGGAAATTTATATTATATAGAAGGAAATTTAGAACCATATTTTTTCTAAAGACATTGATAAAATATGATCTTGAATTGTAAAATCTATTCCTTACAAATAAACATATATAAAATTAGAATATGCATTTATGCATTTGGCTTATTAATGTTGCAAATTAGAATATGCATTTATGCAAATTAAAATATGGAAACTAGAATATGCATTTTTTTATACTAAAATTTGTCATAAATATATGAAAGATATTTATATCATTTGGCAAATTTAAAATATTTTAATGTCGATTAAACTATAAAATGTTATTTTCTTGATACAATATTACTAGACATTTGGTGTAAGATATAAAATATTGTCTTCTTTTTATACAATATATTATTATTAGATTGAACACATTTTCTTAAAAAAAAGAAATAATACAATTATTTAATATTGTTTGTTCTTTTATTTATTTAATATCATTTTTATTATTATTGTTTAAATTTGTTCAAGTACTTACATTTAATGTGTTTGTATTTTGGGAATTATTTTAAATAATTTAATTTGAAATAAAAATATATATATTTTGTATGGTAATATTTTGATTATTATTTTTAAAAATTGATTTAATTATAAATCAACAAAATCAACAAAATGATCATTTATAAGAGGTGCTAAAACAAAAATATACATAATTCTAATAATTATATTTATAAAAATACATAATTATAGGTTTTTTATTATGAAAAATTAAAGTTTATCAATAAATAAAAAACCATATTTTTTCTTATCATAACAAAACACTATTTTTTTTAATAACAAACTCTATTTTTTCTTATCATAACAAACATTACTTCTTTTTATCATAAAAACAAACCTTAGCCACTAAAGTTTTCTCATAGAACAAACCCTAATTTTTTAACACTCAACTCAAATATCCACAACACCCTAACTTAAATATTTCTCCTCAAAAACTATAGTATGAATGTCTAGTTAACTATAGCTAACCACCATATGCATGTATTACTAATGGAGTTCTACATTAGTAATCTTAACCTAATCAAATCAATTTAATTGAAGAAATACAATTTTCTTTATTAATACACCTGAGGAAGGGTTTTCCTCGCGAAAACATTGCATTGTGAAAACATTGTATTGTTCTTGCTTAAATAAACATTTTTTTTGGATCCTAAAGTAAGAACTACTTACAACTATTTTCTAATTGTGTTATTTTTTTAATGATCTCTTTATGTTAGGATTGATTTTCTAATTGTGTTTTTCTTTTAATATCATTTTTGTATATTAGGATTGACGCTCTCTTTTACTCTTTTACTTTGTGACAAACCCTAATTTTACTTAATAAAAAACCCTATTTTTTCTTGAGTGGATTAATAAATCTTGCAAAGAAAAAATCTTCCCAAATAAAAATGTTTACATCTCAATTTCGAAAAAGAATTAAGCTTATTTAAATCTTTTCAAATAAAAAATTTAAGATTTCAATGCAAAAGTCAATGGATGAAAATATATATTAACATATTTCCATCAAATCAACCTGCTTAGAGAAAGAAAATCTCATAAAAGAAGAAAACTATGAAATTGTATATATTTATTGAAAAAATATATAAGACTGGAACACCATCTGCATTCGATCAATTAGGAATAGAGCCAGGCAGGACTACAGTACCACCTCCTGGAGAGCCTCGCTCTTCCCATTACTCTCTTTCCTCAACATGAATCAACATCCCTGCTCTAGTTGAAAGAGAGTCATTAGAAGAAAAATTAGAAAATGATGAAAAACATATAGTTATCGATTATTCAAATCCATGGAATGCTACTTATATATACTCAAATGCAACCCATTTCTCTCATGTGGTCTATCCAGAATATTATCACACACATGAGGAGGGAATTAGTATCCTGGAAGATTTTGGGATCTTGTATGAGAATACTACTCATTAGTCATGCTTTAGTGCACCAACAATTAGATGACCTAGGAAAAACTCCTTGAGGATGGGATCTTGTGCTAAGATGGCACCTCGGTATTATGGACCCTTTGAAATTTTGGATAGAGTGGGACCTATAGCCTATAGAATAGCACTTCCTCCCATAGTGAAGGCACATATTTTTTTCCATGTTTCGTTATTAAAGAAATATGTACATGATTCTAATCATATTATTTACTAGTCTATGATTCAGGTGGAACTAGAGGGAGAATTCCTATCAGAACCTCAATGCATAATAGACAGGAAGGAAACCCCACCCAAGAATAGAACCATTTCATAGGTCAAGGTGCAGTGGAAACACTTTGGCCCAAATGAGACTACATGGGAGATGGAGGATGCCATGAAACATGCATATCCATTTCTATTTACTTCTATACATACAGAGCACATCAATACATAAAACATCAAGGACGATGATCCTTTAAGGAGGAGGGGATTGTAAATATAACTAGAACTGGCCAAGAGTCTTTGGCAGATTTGATTTGATTTTTATGATTTTTATAACAACACTTTTTATTTCCGAGAAGATGATTCATCTTTTATAACATTATTAAAATTCAAAATTCAAGTAAAATTGCAAAGTGACAATCTCTATAGGGGTGCCATTACATGGTTAATTAAATATCTTGCAAAGTGAGTGAGAACAATCTTGCAAAATTTGATGGACTTTTAGAATGATTTTAGCAGCTCTAACAATTTTTATTTTGTTAATATATATCTTTGTTTACTGCTGCAATTAGGTACAACAAGCTTAACTTTCTTGTCCACCTAATATATTACGTGCATACTTGAATTTTCTTGTGTCTCAGGCAGGTACAATCACCCTTTACAGATAGATGTCTCCATTTGTAAATGATGTAAATATATTGTATGAATTCTCGATGTTGAGCCCGACTAGTGAATGCCTTGGCATGTGTTTTCAATAATTATGTTTTCTATATGTCACAAGGTAGGATTTCCATGGTATACTCAAGATATGTCAATATTATTTCGAAAATTAATATAAAGGTCCAAGTTTGGTTGTTGAGGGCATGAAAGGGGTTATGAGTCCACTAGAGGGGAAGAGGAAAAGGGGTCTAGGGTTGAAAAATAATCCTGAGTTGCCCATGTTTCCTAACTTTAATTCTTTTTCAGCACGTGCTTTATTAAAAAAACCCAACCACCAATCATTTAATGCTAGGGTCAGTTGGTGGGGAAGTCCACCTTCCATAGTTATGAGAAAATGGGAGTTGGTGGGGAAGTCTTTTGTGTATGCACATTTTGGCTTCCATAAATGCGCATTTATGGAGGCCAAAATGTGCATATATGGAAGAGAGATTTATGGAAGCCAAAATGTGCATATACGGAATCTCTCTTCCGTATATGTGCATTTTGACTTCCGTAAATGCACATTTTGGCTTCCGTATATGCGGATTTACCAAAGCCAAAATGCGCATATATGGAAGAAATATTTATGGAATCTCTCTTCTGTATATGCTCATTTTGGCTTCCGTATATGCAGATTTACCAAAGCCAAAATGCGCATATACAGAAGAGAGATTTATAGAATCTCTCTTCCGTATATGCGCATTTTGGCTTTCGTATATGATTTTTTTTTCTTTTGTAAATACGCATATACGTAATCTCTCTTCCGTATATGTGCATTTTGTCTTCCATATATGCGCATCTACGGAAGCCATAATGCACATAAACATAACCTCTCTTTCATATATGCACATTTTGTCTTCCATAAATGTGCATACATAAAAGCCAAAATGCACATATACAGAAGCTCTCTTCCGTATATGTGCATTTTGGCTTCCGTATATGCGCATTTTTTATTTTTGTAAATGCACATATACGGAAGCCAAAATGCGCATATACGGAAGAAAGATTTTGTATATGCACATTTTGGCTTCCATATATATGCATTTACGGAAGCCAAAATGCACATCTACGGAAGCTATCTTTCATATATGTGCATTCTATCTTCCGTATATGCACATTTTGGTTTCCGTAAATGTGCATATACGGAAGTTCTATATGCAGATTCTATCTTCCGTATACGTGCATTTTGGATTCCTTATAAGCACATTTTGGCTTCTGTAAATGCGTATATATGAAAAGAAAAATGTACATATACAAAAGAGATCTTCCATAAATGCACATTTTTGTTTTCCATAAATGTGCATTTTTTGCTTTCGTAAATGCGCATATATGGAAGTTCTCTTCCATATATGCACATTTTTCCTTCTCTATATGAGCATTTTGCTTCCGTAAATAGGCATTTACGGAAGCCAAAATGAGCATATACAGAAGAGAGATTTACGGAAGCCAAAATGTGAATATACGGAATCTCTCTTCCGGATATATGCATTTTGGCTTTCGTAAATGCGCATTTTGGCTTCAGTAAATGCACATTTTTTTTCTTCCGTAAATGTGAGCATATACGGAAGCTCTCTTCTATATATGCACATTTTGTCTTTCATATATGCACATTTACAGAAGCTCTCTTTTGTATATAGAGATTCCGTATATGCACATTTTGACTTTCATAAATGTGCATATACAGAAGCCAAAATGAACATATACAGAATCTCTCTTGCTCTCTTTCGTATATGTGCATTTTGGCTTCTGTATATGCACATTTTTTCCTTTCGTAAATACGCATATATAGAAGCCAAAATGCGCATATACGGAAGAGATATTTCTTATATACACATTTTGGCTTCCATATATGTGTATTTACGGAAGCCAATATGTGCATATACGGAATCTATCTTCCATATATGCGCATTCTATATTCCATATATGTGCATTTTGGCTTCTGTAAATGCACATATACGGAAGCTCTATATAGAAAAAGAGATTTCGTATATGCGCATTTTGGCTTATGTAAATGTGCATATATGAAAGGAAAAATGTACATATATGGAAGAGAGCTTCCATAAATACGCATTTTTGTTTTCTGTAAATGTGCATTTTTTCCTTCCGTAAATGTGCATATACAGAAGAGAGATTTACAGAAGCCAAAATGTGCATATACAGAAGCTCTCTTCCATATATGCGCATTTTGGCTTTCATAAATGCACATTTTTTCCTTCCGTAAATACATGCATATACGAAAGCTCTCTTCGGTATATGAACATTTTGTCTTCCATATATGCGCATTTACGAAAGCTCTCTTCTGTATATGCATATTTTGGCTTTCGTAAATGTGCATATACCAAAGCCAAAATGCACATATACGAAAGACAGACTTCGTATATGCACATTTTGGCTTTCGTATATGTGCATTTACGGAAGCCAAATGCACATATACAGAAGCTATATTCCATAGATGCGCATTCTATATTCTGTATATGTGCATTCTATCTTCC
>JASDQU010371791.1:96993-115071 GCA_032191745.1 Picea mariana | reverse complement strand
TATTCTTGGGTGGAAGGAAGGGGCAAGGATAGAGAGTTCAGATCTCTCTTGATATTGGAGGATTGTATCTTCCTCTTGGAGTTTTATCCCTCCCTTTACATTTGGAAGCTGTAGCTACCTTTGGAAGTCATTACTTCCCTTGAACAAAAACTATTGATTACTTCTCATATATTTTGCATGGTGTATTGTGGTGTATTGGTGTAACTCTTATACTATTGTTCATTTCTCATTGGATATAATTGAATGGTTTAAGTATAAGTTGAAAAAGGTTTTAAATTGTACTTGATATTGATTCACCCCCCTCTCAGTATCAACAGTTATAACCCTAAATTGCACCACACATGCTTATCTGGCATCAGGCCAACTCATATCCCTTCTTTCCTAAAAACTACTGAACAACTCTTCTAAAAACTCCATTTTTAAAAGTACACGCTAGCTAGCCCACTACAGCCTATGTGTATATAAAAGTACATGCTAGCAGGCCCAATACAGCCTGCGTGTACCTTCAGAATCACAAAAAAAAGAAAGTTGTCGCCGGGACAAAAAGCTATGGGTCAATTAACTGAAACTCCCGGCCATGCATGGCCAAGGGTTCGTCCAAAACCCTAGCTCCTTCTAGCCTATAAAATAAAGGGTAGGGGTACTATTTGGAGGAGGAAAATTATAGCAAAGAAACTCTGCCCATTTTCCAAATCCATTGTCCCAACCCTTTAGCCTTTCCTCAAGCCTAGGAGAATTAACGCAAAGCAGTTGGAGGACAAAAGAAGAGGAGGAGCCCAAGATCAGGATCAAGGAGTGGTGGCCGGTATCGACTTTGATTGTAAGTTGATTCATTTTTTAAAATAATAAAAGAATACTTTTCCCATCCCAATGCATGAGTTATCTACGATTTGTTTAATTTATGGTTAATTTTTAATCCTCAAGTAGAAAAGTAGCATGCATGCGTAGTGTTTTGTCTTGATTGCAGGATTATCTTTGGAAGGAGCAGCGCAAGTAAGCGGGCAAAGCGCAACGGAGGATCTACACCAAACATCAGTAAAATGGTTAGTAGTTTCTTTCCATGCATGTATTGTGAAAGAGGGGTTTAAGTTTTTGGTGGTAAGTTAAAAAGTAATTTCTTTACGGTCAAAATCTGCATGCAAGTCTAACTCTAGTTTGCTAGTCCGTAGGGTATTTTTCCCAACAACAGAATTGGCGACCGTACTGGGGAAGATACTCTTTAGGGTTTTCAGATTTAGTTGAGTTTTTTGGGTAGTTTAAGAGATTAGATTTTATGTTTCTTTTCCTGTCTTTTTCTATAAGGCCTGAGCTAGCAGGGAGCCTGGTTCTTTATACCAGTTTTCCCTGACTGTTGCTTGACGACAATTTTTGGGACACGCAGAGGTACACACGGCCTACAGAAGGCCTGCATGCATGTACCCATGCCCTAATCTCTTACAGCCTATGTGTGAACACTAGTTGTAGAGGTTTCAGTAGCATGTGGGATTTCAGAGAGCTTGAGATGTGGTCCTCCTCTTCCCTGTCAGAATTATACATTCTCAGGGGGTTTTCTGGATCCTGTCTGAGTCTTGCTAGTTCACAATCTTGTCTCAGTTTGTCTTGTTGTGTTTTGTTATTCCTTGCAATTATTTCTCTTTTCTGATTAGACGAAGCATCCAACCCTTCAAGAGACCCTGGTTATCAATACCAGAGGCCTCTTCCTGGTCTAGGATGACTGTGTTTATTTTTGTCTTAGAGTTTATACATACACACAGCCTGTACAAGGTCAGCCCGCGTGTACACGCATTCTGTTTTGGCTCAGCACGCGTTCGTACGCATTCTGTTTCAGTGACAGTAGCGTGCTTGACAGGTTGTTTTTCAATCAAAGTGGGGCAGTCATCCCCTCCTTTGGTGAGAAGTGTTCCTCTCAGGTGTTTGAGTCTAGGGTTGAACAGTCAGTAGGTTAGGGCCTCTTACCCTTAGCCTATTTTTTCGTAGTTGATGGTTGATAGAAAAGATAAAAAGACAAAAAATTGTGTTTTATGGTTTTTAGACAAGCGTAAGAGTCTTTGCTTTCTTGATTGCCATTGGGTGTCTTTGCTCTGATTCTTTTCGATCTGCGCTTTAAGCCGGAATTTTGTTTTTTCTTTGTTTTAGGCTTGTCAGTATTTTCCCTTTGTTGCTTGATTAGCATGTAAATAAAAAGAAAAAGAGAAAAAAAAAACTTTTCATTTTCTTCTTTGTTTGAAGATCGTGTTTCTGCGTCAATAGCTAGGAAGAAGTCTTTTGTTCATAAGTTTTTGCAGTGCATTTAGAGCATAATTAGCTCTTAGTCAAGCGAAATTCCTTTATGTTTGCTGCATGAAATCTTAGAAAAATTGAAAAGAAAAAGAAGTCTTTCTTTGTGAAAAGTTGTTGATTTTTGCATTTAGTAAAAGTCTTTTGTTTCCAGCTTTTTTCATTCATTTTTTCTTTGAGTCTTTACACATCATCAGTTTCACCTTCATACCTCGTGACATAAAAAATACAATAAAAGCAACACTAATTTAAACTCTATTAGACTTTTTTGTTTGTAGGGTTCATACACTAGTTCAGGACTAGGGCCTTGGATTAGGTTGGAGAGGAAACTCTCCAAGGCCACTCAAAACCAAACATTAGAGTCTGTGATAGGGAGTGTAGAAGTCCAGTTTCGTGGAAGTTATCCAGGACCCCCCTCTAACACAGGGGATAAACACGAGGTCGCATGAGGAAAGGTAGCGGAGATAACCCCTCCAAAGCTGGACCAAGCGTAGTGGAGAACACATATCGAGGATTTGTTTTGGGATTCCGTCGTTTGCATTTGCCACGGGGATTCGTGGGTCTCGAATATATTTGAGGTCCTCAGTTGTCTTCTAGACCATTAGCTCTCGATACCCTTGACAGGTTTCGGGCTTGATACCCTGCTCATTTTGGTCTACCCGACTTTTGACTGTACCCGCCTGGTGACTGTTCGCGTGCTAGCAAAATAGTTTCCAATCTTTTTAGGGACATACACAGGTGACTGCGGGGGTATACTACGGTACCTAGGACAGACATCGAGCCATGATTTGTAGAGTATACCTAGAGGGTGCTTCCGTGTTCAAGTTTCACTTGCACCGGTAAGTTGCTCTAGTGTTGGTTGTTGTAACTGTTCTTCCAACTAGTTTAGTGTTTACTTGTTTTATCTCTTAGGAGATTTTTTTTTAGTGTGTGTTACTATTTGAACGTGTAGAATACCTTATCATGTCTTGGATCTTCTCACACAGTGGAGGATCCTGAGCTCCACCGGTCACAAAGGCTTCCAGGCCTGCCGCCGGTTATACTGGAGACACCCCTGCCACCATTGAGGCGGAAGCTAGACCAACAAGGGTCTTTCGAGGCAACCGAGTTACAAACCATTGTGCCCGAACAACTCTCGGAGGAATCAACTTCCAATATTGGCTCGGTTGAAACCCCAACCACTGATACTTGGCCATCGGTTAGCGTACCAATTCAATTTTACGAACTCATGTCAGTGCCTCACGCAGCTATGGAAACAAACATTGTTACTGTCTTTGGGAATTCATCCATTCCCACAACCGTTTCTACCATAGGAGAAGCATCTCCTAACTTGCCATCGTCGGTCTGGGATACCATGGTCTTGGCCACAACTACGTTGCACAGTGGACTGATCCCATCTATCACAGCGGACACAACTCCCTTCACACCTAGTGCGACAAGCTCTCCGTTTTCATACGGTATGCCTAGTTCATGTACAAGTCCTGCACTCACTCACTCCACTTTACAGACTTTGGGTCTGGGGGAAGGGATCTCTAATTGTCCTCTGCAAGGTCAACTTGGGGGTATGCCTGTCCCTTTTAATGCTTTTCCTTATGCTGGAGGTCATATCTCTCCTTCGTCCCCTTCTCTTGGTGGTCTGCATCAGTAGTCCGTCGGGCAGCCTACACACACTAGTTCATTTGGAGCCGGGAGTCAAGGAACACCTACGCAAACTATGCCGGTAGGTTCGTCACCGTTTTTTTGGAACGGGACGTTTGTTAACAACACTTTCGCATCCACCGCTTTCCCGTCTGGGGGCACTCCCATTTTTGGATGGTCTACTCCGACACAGGGTACTATTTCTATGTCGGGGGCACATATAGCAGGACCTTGGAACTCAGGACAAGGATCTGTTCCCTCCTTTGGAATGTCATTCTGGGGTAATTCTTTCCACAGTCAATGGAACCCTGGATAGACTTCTATGCCTCTCCCATCAGGACCGGCATGGGGTAATCCTTCCCAAAGTCCATCAAACACGATGCATGCCCAACATCCGATGTCCTTTATGGGGAATCAGCCAATGATGTCTCCATAGATGCAAAATCCTTATGCTGGTCAGGGCCATGGTTTCTACCAGAGCCCGAGCCAGCAACCAAACTTTTCCTGGCAACCTGGTGCCAGTCAAACCCCGGGACCCTTTTTCCCAAGCTATCAGCAGCAACCCAAACTACCATTCCTTGCGACATTACACTTGCCAGATTTGACAAGGTTGTTAAATGATCCTATTTGTCACGATCCACGTTGGCCTCCTATGCCAACGAAGTTGCCTTAGGACATTCCAAAGTTCGAAGCCAAGCCTAATGAAGATCCAGGTGATCATGTGACTACCTTCCATCTTTGGTGTTCATCTATTTCGTTGAAATATGACTCTGTTCAGTTGCGATTGTTTCAATGCACTCTTATCGGGAGTGCCGTGAAATGGTACATCAAGCGCAATCTCTCAAGATACTCTTCCTTTGGCGAACTGGCGATGGCCTTCCTTAACCGTTTCTAGTTACCTGTGAGATACGACGTTGGCACAGAGTTGCTCGCCAATTTCGAACAGAAAATAGTGGACCATATCTCTGATCATATCTGAGAGTGGAGACGCCAGAAGAGTCTAATTAAAGTACCAGTCCCACCAGCATTTCTGCTTGAGTGGTTCCTTAAGTCTCTGGTCCCACAATTATCCAAAGATGTCGCAACTTCTGGGGTTTTCTCCAAAGAAGATGCCATCATGAGGGATCAATAGTTTGAGCTTATCTATTCTCAGTTTGGTTTTATATACAACATCCTACCGGATGCACCACGATCGATACTGGATAAAACTAGAAAGAGAGTTGGACCACATGTCGATGGTATTGTTGGTTCAGCCCAAACCAAGTCCGCTGAGCAATTGAAAAAACAATTGCAACAGTTATCTATCCAACACTCAGCGTCCAGCTAGACTACTGCTTTGGCTGCTCCTCCTGCCCAAATGTTGGAAGTACACTCTGTGAAGACGACTAACCCAAAGGCCACCCAACAGCCTGAAGGGAAGAAAAAACAATGAAAAAAGGGTAAGGGGGAGAAAAAACCCACTGATAATGCTGGCGAGGGCACCACGGAAAAACAGAAGGTGAGGTATCCGTGCAACTTGTGTGCGGAAGACCACCCGACCCATCTTTTTCCTCGACTTGCAGAGGCCCAAAAGTTTGTCACACAGCAACAACAAGCCGTGTTGACTAATCCCTTTCAGCATGAGCAAAATTTAACTCAAGCCTCTACAAGTGCCGAAGGGGGCAGCCAAGAAACCTACCCTCCCCCAAACAATTCCTCATCCACAAATGTATATATGGTTAGGGGTGATGCTTTAATAATGACTAGAGCGCACAAATATAGTAAACCAAGCGCCTCTGAGAAGGGTAAAGAAGCTGAGATCCCATCTCTTCCCCTACAGATCGAGAAGACATTGGGTGAAACAATGACATGCATTCCAAAGTGTGTATTTAAGAAAGCTTCTCACAACCCAAACGCAAGGGCTGCCCAGAATTACTCTGTGGTGGAGGATTTATCACAAACCCCTTGTGCGATGTCCACTTTGGAGGTCCTCCAAAGCTGCCCTGCTCAGAGGAAAGCCTTGTTAACTG
The DNA here is from genome assembly GCA_032191745.1 of Picea mariana. Classification (NCBI taxonomy): domain Eukaryota; kingdom Viridiplantae; phylum Streptophyta; class Pinopsida; order Pinales; family Pinaceae; genus Picea; species Picea mariana. Next base: position 109,147 of record JASDQU010371791.1, on the reverse strand, counting down.
CTTTAGGCTCTACTAAGACTTGTAACCCAGGTACCATCATGATAGATACAACTGACTTAAAACCTCTTCTACCTTACCACGTAGCGTTTCAGATAATAGTGGCTCATCCCATGAAAACTTTTACACGCAATATATTTTGCACGGTGGTCGATGAGGGTGCCTCGACATGCCTTATGTTGTTAGCATGTTGGAAAGCCATTGGCCAGCCCACTTTGTCTCCATCACCTACTCTCCTCACTGCGTTCGACGGTCGTTCTTTCCAACCACATGGCATCATTCCTTCTTTCCCTGTGCAGTTAGGAAGGAAGACCATGTGTGTCGAAGTAGAGGTATTCGATTCTCCCCTCGAATATAACCTCTTGTTAGGTTGGAGTTGGACTTATGCTATGCAAGCTGTGGTTGCTACAGTTTTCCGAGTCTTATTGTTTCCACATGAAGGTCGGATAGTGACCATCGATCAATTGTCCTTCTCTAGACCTGACCCATCTTTGGGGGCATCCACGGTTCCCATGATTGATAATCCTCAACCCAGTGTTGTTAACGTAGGAGTTGGTTTGTGCCCATCCTTGATGGGTACCTTCGATTACCCACCTCCTCATGATGATGTCAAGTTTATATATAATCACCACAAGGCTGATATTTTTCAAGTTTCATCGTTCCGCATGACTTACTTTGCGGATCCATGGATTCTTCCTTCCCCATTAGCCACGATGGATGAGACAGGGCACTCCGGCATGTCCATGCCCTTGTCGGTCGCTGAAGTAGCGTACTCTTTAGTCCATCAAGCTTCAGCTAAGCCTGATCTGACTCTCGCACAAGAGTTGGATCCACCTCTAGAGCCTATCTGGGCTTAGGGTCCTCTCACCAACGTCGATTCGTTAGACTTAGTATTTCCTTCTGACGAAGCAGTAATCGAAGCAATGAATAGTTCGGACAAACCTTGGGAGGATCTTCATCACAGATCATATTTCTTCCCAGAGTTAAGCCGAATCAAGGCAGGAGAATTCACTATCACCATGACAGGAGATCAGCCATGTCCTATTAATTTCTTAGCTACACAGGAAATTTATGCTAAGGGAAATATGGTGACTATCGCTGAAACTATACCGATCAATATCTCCCGAACCCCTGGCATCATAGACAATGTTTTCGTTGGAGCATGCAGCTCCCTTGAGGAGATGCCAGGCATTGACCCACAAAGAGTCTATCATGAGCTAACTTTGTTGTTTTTCAAGCTTGCTTTGAGATCCGAAAGAAACATCCGGCGAGACTTCATTTATGCTTTTCGATCTTGTCCGGATTAAGTGAGAAATGTAAACATTATGGAGTCTTCTTTGAGCCCTTTTCAGACTCCTTAAAGATGAAAAGATTGTCGAGTGACCTTGCTTCTTCACACTTGTTAAATTGGTCCAGAAGAAAGCTCCTTAAACGGGTCTCCTTTTAAGCCCTTTTCAGACCCTCTAAAATTGAAAATATTGCCGAGCGATCTTGTGACCTTTCACGCTCGTTAAACTAAAATTTGAAGTCACGTCTGTCCGGCGGTATTTTACCCCTTTTTCGGTCCAGATGGTCAACTGTACAAACAAAGGAATACTCTATTGAATTCCCATTCTTTAGAAAAGTATCCTCAGGTATAATTTTATTCCTTTTTCAGGCCTGAGGGACTAAATTTATGAAAAAGAAACCCCCACGGAGTCCATAGTTAAGCTCTTTTCAAACTCCCTAAAATTGAAAAGATCACCGAGTGACCTTATTCTTTCACACTCGTTAAAATGGTCCAGAAGAAAATTCCTGACGGAGTCCATAGTTAAGATTTTTTCAGACTCCTTAAAAGTGAAAAAATAGCCAAGTGATCTTGTCCTTTTCACACTCGTTAAAATGGTTTTGAATTGACGTCTAANTGCTAGTTTATCCCTTTTTCGAACCGACTAGACTATTGTCGAAAAAGGTACCCCACTGGAGTCTCCTTTTATGCTTTTTCAGACTCTCTAAATATGAAAAACCACCGAGCTTACCTTCTCTGGCCTCGTTAAACTTACATCAAAGGACATTACCATTGTGTGTTCTATCAACCGCATTTGCATACCTTACCCATCAGCCTTGTAACAGTTTGCTTCTGCGTCTTAACACCTTTGGCCGCTAGAGGATTTTTCCCGAGTATCATTTTACCAGAACATCAGTCTTGTCTTTGTGCCTAGAGCTTGTATGTTTGACGTACTCGTTCCTCCATTGTAACGTAATATTCCTTTATTCTTTTTCAAAAACTATAAAAAAGAACAAAGAAAAAAAAAATCAAATATACCCCAAAAAGAGGATGGGAAAAGTATTTTCTTTATTGGCATCATAATGAGTCGCCTTTGGATAAATCACATCTGTCCATTTGATTATCAGACTATGGGATGTAGTACCACCTTAGGAAGATTTTCCTCGCTATATATAGTTGTGTCCTCCACCGTTTGGTTACTCTTCCAAACATATGGAGAGTTTGCGTTGCCTCCTGCTTCGTAGACTTATGATTAACAAGATATGTTGTCTGAGTCTTATCACTTGTCGTGTTATTATCCAAGGGAAGTTTGTCACTAATCCTGAGTCATCCCCTCTGCAATATGTCTCTTGTCCACATACCCAGCCATCCTAAACGTCCAATCAAGTCCTTGTTCAAAATCACTGAAGCCTTCAGTCCGATCATCAAGATTATTAAGTCCATAACCGACAAGCCGTCGAAGACCTCTGGGTAGTGCAGTCGTACACTCATATTACACTCCTACCCAAGTTTTAGAAGATTTTGAAGTTTTTTCTTGAGCTCTGAAGTACAGCCATCGGGCCGAATCAACTTCTAGGAGATGGATACTCTATATGTATATCTTTCTGATTTTGAGATGTAGCTCCGCTGTGTATTATTCGCGGCTACTCTTTATAGTTATTTGACATGGATCTACAGTGTATTTGATTGGTAGCCATGGTTCTATTCTATCCCGAGCATGGGTATGCCCGCCTCAGTGATACATTTGTTATTTTGTAGATGGCACCTCCTGGTTCCTGATCCATGGGCTCACTCCTTCAGCATATCAGTACAGATTGGTAAAAGATTGGTAATGTATTTCGGCCATCAGATGCTCTTCTTCCCTCACACATTAGGGGGCATCTGTTATAACCCTAAATTTCCCCACACATGCTTACCTGGCATCAGGCCAACTCATATCCCTTATTTCCCAAAAACTACTAAACAACTCTTCTAAAAACTCCATTTTTAAAAGTACACGCTAGCAGGCCCACTACAGCCCGCGTGTATATAAAAGCACACGCTAGCAAGCCCACTACAGCCTGCGTGTACCTTCAGAATCACAAAAAAAGGAAAGTTGCCACGGGGAAAAAAAGCTATGGGTCAGTTAACTGAAACTCCTGGCCATGCATGGCCGAGGGTTCGTCCAAAACCCTAGCTCCTTCTAGCCTATAAAAGAAGGGGTAGGGGTATTATTTGGAGGAGGAAAATTATAGTGAAGAAACTCTGCCCATTTTCCAAATCCATTGTCCCAACCCTTTAGCCTTTCCTCAAGCCTAAGGAGAATTAATGCAAAGTAGTTTGAGGACAAAAGAAGAGGAGGAGCCCAGGATCAGGATCAAGGAGCGGTGGCCGGTCTCGACTTTGATTGTAAGTTGATTCATTTTTGAAAATAATAAAATAATACTTTTCCCATCCCAATGCATGAGTTATCTACGATTTGTTTAATTTATGGTTAATTTCTAACCCTCAAGTAGAAAAGTAGCATGCGTGCGTAGTGTTTTGTCTTGATTGCAGGATTATCTTTGGAAGGAGCAGCGCAAGTAAGCGAGCAAAGCGCAATGGAGGATCTACACAAAACATCAGTAAAAAGGTTAGTAGTTTCTTTCCATGCATGTATTGTGAAAGAGGGGTTTAAGTTTTGGGTGGTAGGTTAAAAAGTAATTTCTTTATGGTCAAAATTTGCATGCAAGTCTGACCCTAGTTTGCTAGTCTGTAGGGTATTTTTTCCAACAACATATATGGAAAGAAAATAAAAACCAAGAACATGTAGGTGAAGAATGTGATAACAAAGGCCACAAGAGATGCACCAATGGAGGAATGAAGTCCATGGAACTTGTGCCAACAATCACGATGGGAGTATGTGCATCAACAACTCTTGTGAGGCCAAAGAGAATGAATATTAGGACCATAGCTATCATTGCAAATGTGGAGGTCCACATTGACATTGCAAGTCATGGAGATAGAGAGAATGAATCAAAAGCTAAATCACAAAATAGATCATAGTGTCCAAATCCACGCACTAACCTCCAATAACCTCCTAGCAAAAAATGCCTGGAATAGTGAAACTTTCAACTGAATCATTAATTTAATGTTATAGAGCTCTAAGAAATCTAGGCTCGTGCCACAATGGGTCCACCACTAGAGAACATATAAAGAATTTTAAAATGTTCACTAGTTACAAGGGTTTTTCTGTGATCAAAGAAGAATGAAAATTTGATTTCTTATGTTCTGACCTTAGAAGAAGAAGTTTCAAAGAGATGATCGCTTTGTAGATATATATGTCTCAATGATATGTCACATGTGGAAAAATAAAAGAATGGTTGAAACACAGAAATGGAAATCACTAAAAATATCATCAAATGATGGAGAAACAATGTACTCTCACAAAAAATTCGAGGATGTACAAGATTTTAACACTATAAATGAACCATAAAAAGATGCTTCAAAACAAATATACCAACATTCACAATAATGGACACACCATTTCACTCAAAAAACAATATACTCTCAACTACATTAATCTATTCCTACAACAAATGTGCTACCCATAGGCTTTCATTTCTCTAGGCCTTCTTACTAGGGAGTCAAGCCTAGTCCTGCTTTGATATGATGTATAAAAATGGGAGAGTATTTATTGTTTATATACATACAAAAATTATGTGGTGTGATCTATATAATCAATGTAATAGTACACATATAAATACATGAATGTTGTGTAAAGATACACACATTATCTTGGTCACACTAATAACCAGTTGAGAGAATATCTCAACCACACACAAAACTAGGAGCCAACTAGTTGGAGAGAATTTCTCATATCCAACTAAATCTAAACATCTCCTAAGACTATGAAACACATTTCTTATGTAGAGACAAACTCTACCTTACAATGACCAATAATAATAACATCATAATCTTCAATATAATCACGCATAATTGATCTAGGTGGATATTGGTGGCCACCCACCTCTTCCAGTTGGCTCACATACAACTTTCATCTTGGCCATTACAGTTTTTATCTTGGAAGTTTTTTTCTAGCTTTTCAGTTCCTAAACTTTTGGGGCCGTTTTGAGGCCCTAAACAACATTTTTTGGGCACACCATAGTCACATTATAGGGTTTAACCAAAGTGTGACGACATAATGTGTATTCCTCGGATAGACCTTTCCAACGAGATATCTTGTGCCTAAAACGGAGATCGTATGCAAAAGTTACGACCCTAGGAAGTTGATGTACCAACTTACCCCATCAGGGCCAACATGAATTTTGGCACTTCATCTCCTAGGGTTAGGTTTTTTGATGTATAGGGTTTTCAGTTTACTTCCTGATGCTAAAAAATCCCGCAGGAATCATTGTAATGTGATCATAAGAATGCATGTAGCCGACACATCTCTTCTAATATATTAGCTACCACCATTCAAGCAAGATTGTTTTCATTCTGCATTTTACAGTTTCAACAGATTTCGTATTTAATAGAAGTTAAGTTCCATTGTATCTGTGTTATTGTTCTTTGTATATATGTGTTAATGTTATATATGTGTGTGTGTGTGTTTCATTTTATTCCACTCATAAATCGATATTAGTGGCATCATAGCGGTATGCTCTTCATTTTTTTCTCTGTGCATCTCCCAAATGAGGTCAAGGTCTAAGCAGTTAGGACTTGAACCAGTTGAGCCTTTGCAAGATCAACCTCACCAAACCTGATGTTCACCCGTGTGGGAATAAAAGAGAGACAATGGGCCAAGATATCCCTTTAAATTTTATCTTTAGGAATCCCTCTCACAGCAAAGGAACAAGATGATGGAAAAATTTGTGCAAATCCTTTGACAGTTGCCAACAAGCGACGCATCTACCTCAAGCAGAGGCACCACCCACTTCAAGGTACAAATAAATTTTTATATTCTTATATTTGAAGGTCAAATAGATGCGGATGTTGTAGAAAAATGGTTAAACCTTATAGAAGGGTAATTTTCTATCCACAAATTTTTTGATAGAGAAACGATTACATTTGTGCTCCTCAAGGTCATCCCCCATGTCAAATATTGGTGGGAGACTTTTTGTGAGAAAAAGGAAATAGAGGGATCTACATTATTTTTAGTTGCACCCACTTGGGGTTCCTCAGGGATGATATTAAGGAACAATACTACCCTATTTTAAGTTATGATGACTTATATACAAGATGGACCACACTATACTAGGAAAGGGGCCAAACAGTGCTAGATTTCACCAATGTCTTCCATACCTTTTGCACCAAGATAGATATCAAAGACTCTAAGAGACATATGGTTCTCAAGTACCGTGATGGTATGCATAGATACGTCCAGACAAAAATGGAGTTTTTGGACATTTTTTCCTTGGGCGCGGCCTATCAATATGTTGTCAAAATCAAGCAGAAGCTTAAACAAAAGACGACGCAGTTTGTGTTGAAACACACACTGACAGTGAGAGGAGGGGGTGAATCAGTGTTTGGATATTTGGACTTCTTTTCACACTTTCATATATTAACTGAATTAACTAAATAATATATATGCAGCTCAATTAATTATTCGTAAACATGTATAACACAAATTGTATGAAGTAGATAAAATATTTTTCTTTTATTTATTTAACTTGAATGGATACAAATAAAATCAATCCTTTAATATCTTCAACTTCCACTGAATATGAGAGATCCAACTCTTTGATACAAGACCCAACTTGTAGTTCTCAAATCCAACTGAGAAATGAGGAATCCAACCCTCATAACAAGACCCATCTTGTTGATCTCAGATCCAGCTGAGATGTCAAGAATCCAACCCTCATAACAAGACTTAGCTTGTAAATAGGCACCAAATGTGTCTTTTGACAATGAACCATTGCACCTCTTCATTCTAATATTATCAATAAACAGTTGATTTTAACTTAAGAAGACTTCAAACCTTTTGTTAGTTTATTTATCCCTTCATGCGTAAGTTATCTTGTAGAAAAAATGAACTTGGTTGGTGTTAATATTTGTTGAATTACTCTACATGCCTTAAGTTGCTTATAGAAAACAAATTTTTCATGAGGCACTTCCTTCAATCCAACTTCCTTTGTGACCATGGGCTCAAAACCACTAGCTTATCCATTTCAAATGTTGTTCTATTAACACTTTTCTCCTTCCACCCTTATTCTTCTACATAGGACCATATTCAAATTTCTGAGGGATTATTTACTTCTATGCCCTGTGTGCTCCTTATTGTCTTCTTTACCTTATCATGCTACCGACATTGGAACCAGGATTTCTGGAACTTCGGCCTTCGAGATTTTCAGCCTTTGTAGTCTTCCAATTATCCTCAAGTAAATTCCGTTGAAGTAAACTTCACTAAAGTGCATATACTCTCTTCACTAGTAGATTATAGGGTCAATATTTAATCTCATGTTGAATGGAAGATCCTGTCTCATCCAGAGGCTCCAATGAAATCGACGATTATGACTTAATTTTTAGTTGATATGGATGGTCCTCATTCATTTCGACATTTTGGGATTCTGAGATCCTTTGAGTAACTCAACTTCCTTTATCTCTAAAGTTGGTCAATGTCATAGTTGACAAGTTTCTGGGGCTTCAACAATCTGGGAATCCACGAATTTTACCTTTACCTTGTCCTTCAATTATCACCAAAGCATCGAATAGGTCCACCACTATGGATCTTCCCCTAATTCAATCCGATAGTTTCTTTTGACTCCAGGAATTTGTTCCTTTGGTCCCTCTTATCATATCTTTCCACTATGCTTGATCAATGGTCAAGAATGATCTTGAAGTAGATCAATGGTTAGATTTACTTCATGATTATAGACTTTGGCGATTAGCTGATAAAAAAATCTTGGATATCCCCAAAGTTAGTAATCCCGGAGTGACGTGGCTTGGGAAAGTCACTCAAGATGACATGCACCCTAATTTTGTGTGCCACGTGTCACCCTGATTCATGACTTTCATGGACCCTATGTGCCACATCATCCTTGACATTTGTCACCATTTGATTGGGCCATGTGTCATCTATTGTTGACATGATATTGTTGACATGGACCTACTGATGTGTCATATTTCTTCCTCCTGGATCTAACAGTATTAGATCCAAAGTTCATCCTTGATCTGACTATTGGCATTACTTCAGTATTATGACACTTTTAAAACTTCGATCTAATAATCGTGAATCACCAAAGTGTCGAAGTTACTATCCTCCACTTGATGCAATGGTTGAGAACTGAGCCACATTTTCTCTAGGAGATATGATGGTTTGTGTTCACTTCACGACTTCATAGGTTTCAATAATTCTTGTCTTATGGGGTCCACTTATCATGTCGTTCTACTTGGTTCTATCTGACGATCAAGATAGATCCTGAACCGATCTAATGGTTGTGATTACTCCCAATTTTTGAATGGACAATTAGGATTCCATGATCCTTCATAAGGGATTCTTTTTTGTAGGCTCTGGCTTTTGCATGATCTGACGATCTAGGATTGTCCCGAGAACTACATCAACAAACAATATTCTTCCTTGATTCTTTTGGAGTTTACTGTGGGGATTTCAATCCTGATAGCACTTCTACAATGCTCTCTCCCTTCTGAGCTTTCCTTCATCCTTTCCAAATACCTTAACATTGCATGTTTTGATTTTGTGTGTGTGTTATTCATAGAATCTCCCTGCTATCTCTCCTAAGATTTAAGAACATGGGATCATTGTTTATCCTATCATGATCAAAAGTGATCACGAATTGCTTCTGCCCAAGGTGATCTTCCTTTTCCTATGATTATTGTACATGTTTGACTCATGTTTCCATCAATGAAAACACACAATAAATAATGCCAATAGTTTTGGTTTGCAAACCTCTCACAACAAAAGCAGGGAAAAGGTGGCCACAACCCACAGAACAAAGGGCAGAGATTTTGGGCATCATAAGAAAACAAGATCATAAAAAAATCATAAAACTGAGAACAACAAACCAAACATAGCAGCAATCACACAATTGAAACAATAATTTACGTGGAAACCCAATATGAGAAAAAACCATTGGGAAATGATAATCATTATTCTTATTATTCAAGGGAGAATTACAATAGCCAACATCATCATACAACCATCCTCTCCTCACCACGCACTCCACAGTATTGAGTCTTTCTCACACACTACATTGTGTTTCACATTCACCTCTATGGGTATGCTCATATATATAAAATCTATCATAGAGTTACATGAATTGATCATAAATAGATCACACAGTTACATAACATGTTCATTGTAGTGTTCATTCATGCACATTCTATTTTAAGTTGATTTATTGTGCATGCAACTGCATGGGAAATTAGTTGCCACATTTTCAACAATCTCCACCTTGACAATAATTTACCTGATATATCATGCCAAAATTTATTCATCACCTTTTTATCAAGCCAAGAGAATCCAAACAACATCACAACTCCACAACTTCTCTAACAATAGTGTTACGTGAACATGCCTACACGATTCACTCCAGTATGGACCATTCTGCCTCCATCAGTAACATGTCTTATAAATCGATGCACTTGTCCCATTTTGATACATTGGACTGTTAGTCAAATGCAAAATGCTTTGACTACCACAGGACACCTCATCCTGTAATTTTCCAAAATTACCCAATATATCCTTGCATTCTTGCAAGACATAACCTGAGGTAGGTCTCCTCTTGTCCAAATCTCTTGAAGCATAGCCAAAGACTAAATCACTGCAACCAGTGTAGGTGATTTTAACGTTGAGTAAATTGTTAGGCTGAAGAAACAATCTACAAAGGTAACCTACAAACCAACTTTAAGACTGGAAACTATCCTTTCCAATCTAGAGAGGTCTCTCTCTGATAATTGATCTCTAATAGACAGTTTCTTTGAATTGATGGCTAGACTTAGAAATTTGAAATACATTTTCAAGGTTTGCTAGAAAAAAGGTATAGTATTTCTAGGGCTATGGATTCAACCCCTGAAAACAAAAGAAAACAATGCCTAGTAGGTAGAACTCCTCAGAGGAACAAAGGCTAAATAAGGTGATGAACTTCAGTGTTGAGTTTGATTATGTAGGGTGAAAGAAGAAAAGAAACACATAACATAATCAGATCATCATAAAGCATGAATTATGACCTTAGTTAAGAAGATAGACATAATTTAAATTAGTTAAGTCTAGAGCACCATTAGATGAATTCTGGACTTTTAAGTTACCAATTTAAAGAGAAGAAAAGTGGAGATGAAAATAAGTACACAAGGAATACATACAAATAAGAGTACAATCTTCAGATGACCACCATTAGAATTGTTTTCATAAGGAATTCAAGACTTCAACATTTGTATTTTCTTTAGATTCAAAAAATTACATTGAGGATCAAAATGTCTATACTTCTACCCACTTTTTTACATCAAAATAGTCCATATATATATAGAAAAATAAATCTACACTTAGTTCCTAGGAGCTGAACTACTATCTCCTAGAGTTATGGATCTGGTTGTTTTCAAAGAGAACAACAACCTCTATAAAATTTACGAAAAATAGGAAACCCAATTTTCTAATCTCAACCTAAGCAAAATGTCATTTACAATCATAAATTCTTGAGAAAATATTCAACCATATGGTTGTGATGAGTCATCATGTGTATTGTTGGAAAACACTATCACCTTTGTGTAGTAAATTTTGGTTTTTGTTGCGCAAGTGATGGCTATGGTATTTGTGCAACGATTTCACATAGTAGATATTCATGTTGAGGTTGCTCGCATGAATCCAGTTGACAGAAAAAGATGGGATTATTCAGTTTTTCCTTATCTTCATTATGCAATTTCACTTGTAGTTGTAAGTTCTTGTTTTCCTTTCTCAATGACAAGTTTTGTCTCTTTAAAATTTTCACCTGTCTCAACAAAGTCGCATTCCTCTTCAATTTTGATTGAGCATCATAGATGGTTGCACATGAATCGTCTATAGTTGGTCTTCATTTCTTGTAATGTTTCATGATCCCTTCCTCTGATATTCTTTTTTCCTACCTGAGCTTAATGATCTCATATTTTTTGGATCATGTTGTCATTGATGCCAATGGTTTGATTGATTGATGTCATTGATTGATGTCAAGTGATTGATTGATGTCAAAGGATTGATTGATTGATGATTTATGTAATACAATATATATTGTCCTTGACGAGAATGCATAGATGAAGATGGATCAATGAGTTGTCATTGATACATGATGAAGATGGATCGATGTGGTTCCATTGGTATATGATGCATTGTTGGAAAAATGTATAGATGAATCATTATTGTCTTATCGTGACTAATAAGGTGCACAAATGGATGAACTCCAAAGTGGTCCCCTTATGGTGAAATCCCTCACGGGAAGACGCTTTGCGGATTGAGTTATCCTAGAAGAATGGTTGGAGGACCCATGCTCTCATTATTATCTTATCACGATTGATAAGGTGTACAAACGGATGAACTCCAAAGTGGTCCCCTTATGGTGAAAGCTCTCATGGGAAGACGCTTTACGAATTGAGTTATCCTAGAAGAAAGGTTGGAGGACCCATACTTGTATGAGGAATAATGAGATGAACATCAAGGAAATTGTTGGTGAAACTATACTAGATGGAGAGTGCTTGTCATGCCATTTCTGGTGGTATGTGGAATGTCACATAACTCCTCCTGGTTTGAGAGTTATGGCCTTACGAAGATGAAGAACCCTCACATGAAGTCTTGAAGCCCCCAAAGTCAAAGAAGTCAAAGTGACCTAAAAGAAGAAATGATAAAATAAGGTGACAAAATCAAGAAGGAATATTTATGGAAAGTGGTTAACCCTAAAAATAAGGAAAATAGGTTAAGTGACCTAGAAATGGGTTAATATTATTTAT
>JASDQU010371791.1:73242-95471 GCA_032191745.1 Picea mariana | reverse complement strand
TAAAAAGAAAATTGTACATACATCTTGTGTTCTTTGTGTTCATTGTGGTGATGACTTGTTGATGATATATTGCTGATATATGTTGCTAATATGTGCTCACATCTAACTAGTTATAAATGAAAACAATGGGTAATGAATAAATGTTGAATGCTAATTGATGAGTTTTTGTGCAAGAGGGAAGTTTTGAAAAAAAGAGCCCCACACTCATTCACCCCCCCCCTCTAAGTGTGGTAGGTGTGTCCAACAATATTGAGATTCTCTTAGCTGCTTTTTCAGCGATTTTATATTCTTTTCTCCTCCTTTTGGTGAGGTAGAAGAACTATGAACTGCTTTACTCTATGCTTTTTTTGCTTGAGGAGTTCTTTATGTTAGCTTCTTCAAATCTCTATTTTCCTGATAGAGTTTGTATATAAAATGTTAAGATTTATTGAGTTGTTGTTTCACCTCCTTGATATCTGCATCTTTCTGACCTGGTTCCACTTGCTTCTCATCAATCTCCTGGGATGCACTTTCAACAAACTCTGTTTGAATTGTGGGCATGGGAAACATCTTGGAAAAGGACTTGGTGCGTGGTTTACTAGGAGCTTGTGTCTCCTTCATTTCATCAATGAATATTAGTTTTCTTCTTTTCTTCAAGGCTGGATGACTGAGTGATGAATTCTCAATTTCATTTCTTTTTCCCCTTTCAGCAACACCTCCTCCTTTTACCCCTGAATTATGAAATGATGTTTTCTTAGCAAATAAGGGAGTATATCGTTTAATATCCAAGGAAATGTTTGTTGAAAACAAGAAGGAACCCCATTCCCTATTTAGCTTTCCAAGCTCCTCAACCACTAACAACTTTATCAAGGAAAAATGGAATAGGCTACTCTCTGGCTAGTCAGCTTTGGCTTGGACATTGTCTGTCATTTCTTCCAGGCTTCTACATAGGAAGAAAGGTAAGTTTATGGGATTTCTCCCTATGAAATACATCAAGATCCTAATGTGGTATTGATGTACCTTTTCAAACCTACACTCACATGTAAAGTACTTCTAGATTATCCTCATAATATTCTCAAAAGGTTCAAAAAGATATTCACTGGAAATGTTGGCACCAATCTTTTGATTTATGTATCTAGGCTTGAGAAATATCATGGAACACCTTATAACATGAAGTATCCTGTGGAACACCTTTAAACCATTTTTCTCCCTGCACAGGAATCTCCATCGCAGTTGATATGGTTTCCTATGACACTTGAAAAGTGATCCCTGCAATAGTTGTGTTGATGCCATTAAAATTTAGAGCAAACTGCTTGGTTAGTTTTGCATTATACACTTGAACCTTTTCACATAATCTTATGCATCCAACTTGTTCAAAGGACACTCTGATTGTCGATTCTTCATTTACTAAATTTAAATCTTGTGGCTCAAACCTCACGACTTTCCCACTTCTCACATTCTTTCTTTTTTGTTGAGGAGTTGTCATGATGTTGATATATGTCAAATTTGTGTAAACTCTATGCAGTGAATGAGAATAGTGAATTTTTAAAAGTGCACAGGAATAGGTAGCAACATAAAGCTCTGTGCAGCAAACAAATTAGTGGCAGGAGACTCGGTGCAACGGAAAACTCGGCACAACACTAAACAATAGTAGAAAACTCAGTGGAGCAACAATCAACAACGAAAAACTCGACATAGCTATAAACATCAATGGAAATCTCAACGCAGCAACAAACAACAATGGAAAGCTTGATGCAGCAACAAACAACAATGGAAATCTCGACACAACCACAAACAACAATGGTTTAGCTCAAAGGAAATAAATTTGATTATGTGAAAAATAGACTCGTTCCAGAAGCTAATTTGCAATGGACTCCAAGAAACGATTTTGAACAATGATTGAAATAAATGGATGATATGCAGCAAAAACAGAGTGGAAAATTTACATAGTGACTGGCAGCACAAGGTATTTTTGTAGCAGAGGGTTTCAGAGCTTATTGGAGAAGCTATGGATGACGCAAAAGTCTTGAAGGTGAAGGAGAAAACAAAAAGGTGGCCGATGTTTATGCTATAATGGATAAGCAACGAAATTATGAAAAAGGAAACAATATCCATAGAGAAAAGACGTTTTAAGGCAAGTTAAATATTTGGCAAGCGAACTTGCACAGTGGGTACACCTTTGAAGTTTGCAACGGTACAAATGATATGGAGTTCCATGATTGTTCCCCTTTCTAACCTCATGATTAGGTAATGATGAACCATAATATATTTTGACATGACATTCACCCTAACCATTTGATTCGACCTTGACACATATTTTCCCACTTTTTAACATGACTCGATACTTAGGAAAGTAGACCTTTACAACTTGAACATGACGAACTTTACACTCTTGAATGTTTTTTGCCTTTGAGGTAGTGTTTTATGAAAAATAGAATACACCCTTTAAACCAACTTATGGCTAAACCCTTTACTTACATTCCAAGCCATTATTTATTTGGTCACTAACCTCATAAACTATGACACACTAACTAAGACTCATCTAGGAATGTCTTGATTTTTCCCAATATCATGGCATGACTTTGAATTTTTTTGGACAAACCTCTAACTATAGCTATAAAAATCATGGCTAACAGTTGGCTCCAATGGGGATGCTATCCTCCCATTGAGGTAGCAAAGAAAAATATACCAAGTTCCTGACCATTGGGATTTATTTGACTCAAAGACTCTAAATTGAAAAACAAACTTATTTACAAGACTCTCTTGACACAACTTTAACTAAACTCAACCTAAACTTAGGGCCTTCACTTTGGGCTTCAATTTTATGTTGATTATTGAGTTGAAATGCTTCATATGAAAATAAAATGGTTATTTACAATGAAATGGAGATATTGAAAAACATTTAAGCAAGATAGTGTTTGAAAAACCTAGCATTCCCATGTCCTCCACCAATGAGATCTCCATTAAGATCCTATAGTAAATAGGCATTGTCCCCATGTTATGCAACAATATTGAATGGTACCATCCAAAGATCATCAAACTTCCCATGTTTCCCATTGTCTTCATTCCTTATGTCCCACTTCAGTATCAAATCATCCACCTTGAAATCATCTTCCTTAGTATGCTTGTTAAAGGCTCTTTTCATTTTATCTTGGTGCAATTGTGAGTTGTTGAATACTTGTTCTCTCATTTTTTGCACATGGATTAATTGGTTTATCCTCCTTATAGAATCATTTGGTTCAGCTACATGTTCTTGCAATAGTCTCATCACTAACAGTCCTAATGAGGTAGGAAAAACTTACTCTGTACCATATACAATCTAAAAAGGTGATGTAGAAATAGATCTTTTGGTAGTGATCCTATCATCCCATAATGCATAGACAAGATTTTGTGCCAAGCTTTCTTATTTTTCTGCAGAAGCTTCTTAATAATTCTGGTCAAGCTTTTGTTGCAAGACTTAGACAACCCATTATACTGTGGGTAATAAGCTATGGAATGGCCAAGAGTTATGTTATAGTCACTACAAAATTTCTCCATTCTCTTGGACTTGAATGTTTTTGAATTGTCAGTAATGATCTTGATTGGACAACCAAATCTAGACAAAATATTTCTTTCTAAAAATTGAATGATAATAGTATCAGTAGCTTGCCTTGTGGGGACTGGTTCAATCCAATTGGTGTTAGTTTGTGGTTGTTAGTATCCACCTATGTTGAGTTGAGGATGGATGATGAATATCTCCTATAAAATCAAGGCCTCATTGCATGAATGGTTCTTCAACAGAGATAGGATTTAAAGGTAAATGCTGGAACTTTGATTTTCCATCAAAAATATGTCATTCATGGAAGCAGGAAACTTGTATACATCGGAAAAAATACTAGGCCAATAGAACCCTTCCGTCAGTATTTTTTTCGTAGTGGTCTTCCAATAATGGTCCCCCCAAAAAACTGTTAAGCCCTAATATTGGCTCATTACCCCTTAATTGGGGCATATTATATTAGTAATGTTATTTTATTTATGTCAGCTTTAGGCCATTAGTTGTAATTATACCTCCTAGTCTCCTATATATACCAATGATACATTTTCATTTTGAATCATCTTGTACTTGAACATTTAAGTGGGGTAAAAGGAGGCTTCCCCCTCAAAGAGGCTTATTATTTGAAATTATCTCTTTTTCAAGGCGTTGAGTACTTTTTCTGAGGTTTTTCTATGCTATATTGATATTTGGTTCTTAACAAAATCACCTTTTTGAAACTCTTTGATAGATGTTTTCACTTTTTCCTCCAGCAAACAATTTAGCAAGATCCTACCTAGATCTTTCCAATATAGAGAATGGTCTAGAATTCAAAACTTTATTGCTTTCATCTTCAAAAATATGGATTTGGTTTTTCTTAACTCAAGAGGACCTTGTATATTTCTTAGTACATAAATAATATCATCGTACCAAGGGAGAATCAAGGAATTTTTGGGATACCTATGGGACTGTTCTTTCTTCTGAATTTGCTAATAGGTCAGCAATGAAATTGATTCCCAAGACATCACAATTGGACTGCTCGATCAACTTTGCAAGCCCCTGACCTTTAATCATCTTTGTAGGTTTGATCTCGAGGTCATATTCCAACATCACAAATATGCATTTTCCCCTTCTCCCTTCAAGATCAGGCTGAGTCAAAATGTCTTTCACATAATTACTAGGCACTTAAGCAATGACATGGGAATGAAAGATATAAGTTCTAAATAACTTTAGGTCCTTCACTAAGGCATATGCTTGTTTTTCCATGATTTCATACCTTAGTGGGGATTCTCTCAAAGTCCTACTATAATAGGCTATGGGCCTTTCAAATTTTTGTTCATCACTTTGCAACAAAACACCAGCAATGGTGTGTTCTGAAGCAAAAGAAAAAAAGATAAAATCATTTGCAAAATTTGGGTTGGACAACACTGGAGATTTTGTCAGTTCCACTTTAGTATCTTCAAAAGAATTCCTATATTCAAAAGTCCATTTTATTCCATTTCCTTTCCTGAGCATATTTTTTATATACTTTATGATTTCAACCAAGTTAGGAATAAACCTTCTCAAAAAACTTACTTTTCCTAGGAAAGACTACACCTCCTTCTTGCTCCTGGGTTTGCCAATATTTAGAATTGCTTCCACTCTGTTGGGGTATATATTTATCCCTTCCTTTGAAATGATGTGTCCAAGTAATTTTCCTTCTTGCATTCCAAAATTTGACTTTTTGGGATTCAATGAGATGCAAAACTTAGTACATTTTTGAAAAAACCTTCTTAGATGTTTGAGATGTTGATCATCATAATATGAAAATACAGTTATATCATCTAAGTAAATAACAATAAACTTACCTTTCTCATCGTAAAAGGCTATGTCCATGGCCCTTTGAAAGTTTTCCCCTGCATTCATAAGCCCAAAAAGCATTTTTGCATACATGAAGGTCCCCCAAGGTGTTGTAAAAGTTGTCTTCTCTTGGTCATCAAGATGCACAATGATTTGGTTCTATCAAGAGAAACCATCAAGCATTGATATCTTCTAAGATCCAACCACCTTTTGAAAGATGTAATTGTTGTGGGTGGGAAATCCCTCCTATGGAATAGCACTAAGGGTTTTATCATGCATGCAGAAATGACCTAAAGATTCTTACTTTTTACCATCATCCGGTGCCTAAACGCCCATTACTCATATGTGAATACAAGGCTCAAGAGATTAAGTTGATGTACCTTATTTTTCATGTTTGATGTCGATCCCTTTTCGTGCTTGGTCATTCTTTGACTGCAACTCTCCTCCCAATGCTGACCTGCATTCACTAAAGACAAACAAAGAACTCCACATGCATTTAACCTATGAACTAACGGGTTAGAGATTTAATCAATCATACCATCAATATTCCAATAATGACAATCTCATATGGCAGGACGGGAAAAGAAATTATTTTATTAACTTCATAATGATACCTTACAATGATAAAGTCGACTACTGCTCCTCGATCCTGGTCCTGGGCTCTTCTTCCACTGTCTTCCAACTGCTTTTCTCTATACTTCTCTTTGCACAAGGATGGCTAAAGGTTGGAACAAAGGGAATTCTTAATAGGGTATAGTTTCTTTACTATGAATCTCTTCCTTTCAAATGGTACCCCTAAACCTTCTTTTATAGGCTAGAAGAAGCTAGGTATTTGGTCGAGTGACAGGCCATGCATGGTCGAAAGGTTTAGTTAACTTACCCAAAGTTGTGTGTTCTATCAGCAACTTTCCTTTTTCCATGCTTTTGTAGGTACACGTAGGTTGTCTTGGGTTAGCTAGCGTGTACACGCATGTAGTAATGGAGTAGGGTGCATAGGTTTTTATAAAATGGGTTTTTAAGAAGATTTTTTTAGCAGTGTTTTGGCAAAGAAGGAATCTAAGATGGCTTGATGCCAGGTAAGCATGTCTGGTGCAAATTAGGGTTATAACAGTGATCCATCTTAGGAAGTGGATAATTGTCTTTGAGATACACCCTGTTTAGATTCTGAAAGTCTACACACAACCTGATCTCACCACTTTTCTTCCTGACAGGTACTAGGTTAGCCACCCACTTGGAAAATATTAAGGATACTATAATTTTGGCATCAAACAGTTTCCTTACCTCCTTTTCAATCAATGGCAACAACAAAGGGTTTATTCTTCTCAACTTTTTCTTGAAGGGTTTATGATCATCCTTGATTGGAATTACATGTTGAATTACCTTAGTATCATAGACCTTTAAATATTCATAACTCCATGCAAATGTTGGATTACTGAGAGGGGGGGTGAATCATTAATAGAGAAATATAATCATTTTTGTCCATATAATGCAAGTTTTATATCAATGTAGCATTATCATCCAATATTTGCAGAGTAAATAAGTAATGAACAAATGAAAAATCATACACATACACAGTACACCAGTGTTTTTACGTGGAAACCCAAAGTAGGAGAAAACCACAGAATGTTTTTTCTTATATGTCTTGAAGAATCACATTCATTGGAAGAACCAACTTCCTTTGTTTTCCAACTGCAACTGGAAAGAGGATCCAACCCCCAAGTTTCTCAGGCTACAACCTGAGGGAAGATCCAACTCCCCAATTATCTGGCTACAACTAAAAGGAGGCTACAACCCACTATGTTCTCCGGCTACAACCGGAAGGTGGCCACAACCACCTGTCCTTTCCCCATCCATTCGCCCTGAAGTAGAAGTAGAATGATGGAACCATTGTCATAGTATCACTGTGAGATATACCATTGTACAATTGTATCAATCTGTACCACTGACCTACATCCAACTTGTACAACTACCCTATAATCAATCTATACCTTAAATGAACATGTATCAAAAAAATACAAGTACATGACCTGTAGTGCTACAGCACACATATGTATGCACCCTATCTGTTATGTAGCCTATGTATGTACGCGAGCAAACTATTATGCAGCCTATGTATGCATTATGAAAACTAGGGTTTTCTTTCTCTTGAAAACTTATAACCCTTTGTAACGTTTTCACATAGATCTATAACCTGTCACTGTATCCAGACTATAATTGTACCTTGTGCATACATCCTCATACATAACCTTTACCCAAATCATATACATCTCTCTCTATTCATGTGCCATATAGGTGTGTGTAATCATGAACAATTATAATAACTCTCACATGATCTAGTCATAAAACCATTTCTGATATTCATCCTCTCCATACATCAACCACTTCACAAATACAATCTCTCAACCATGTGCCATATGCCAAGAAATACAAGATGTGCCTCAACAAGAAGTATCAATGATAAATATACCAACATTGTATTTCTATAGATCTGACTTATACAAAAGATCCCATGAATCCACTAGTATATCTAGGGAGAATCCTCAAATCTCCATAACCATTTCTCATGCATACATCAAAATCCAACTATTCATAGAAATAAGACATACCTTTTGAACCAATGGATAGATATGATGTATTTAAGCACTATATACCTTCTTGAGAGCTTGATCTCAGAATCTAGAACCTCTGCATCTTCTCAAGTTTTCATGGATTTACCAACAAGTCAGCACCCTAATATATTTCCATCCCGCGTATTTACGCACCCTAATACACTTTCATCCCGCGTACGCCTCAGTATATACGCACCATAATACATTGTCGGCCCGTGTATGCCTCAGGAATTAAGGTTTTTAGTCTTCTTTGTAATTCTGAAACTTTATGTGTCAACCCTTCGTACTATCTCATACTTTCGCAACTTCAGATGTATCAATGAGTACTTGCAATAAACCATACACAAAAAAAGATATTCATTGTGTTCAAGTGTGATTAAATTAGAGATATTTGCCTCTTATTTATACCTTCATGTAGCATTACACTTTCCTTATTTTAGGGAGTTCTCCATTTACTTTATTATTTAAATAAATTTTTTTGCAAACACTTTGACTTTTAGGGGCTTCTACATGACTCATGAGGGTTTTCCAAATTCATATGGCCATAACCCTCTAAACGTGAGGAGTTATGTGGAATTCCACATACCACCGGAAATGGAATGACATGTACTATCCATGTGGAATAGTATTACCTACAAATATCTCAAAGCCCATACAATTATCCATCATACAAACTTGGGTCCATTACCCAAACCATTTTTCTACCTGAATTCACTATCGGAACTTATTCAAGGGTTGACATGAATGATAACCAACCCAATTAATCAACAATATCCCCCTTTCGCATTGATGGAAATACTTTGATGCAATACTGAGGTCATGTCATGCAATACTGAAGTCATATCACTCATATCAACAATCTCCCCCTATGACCATCGGTCCCCCTGGAACCATGTCTCTGTCCTTTGCATCTCTTTGACCATTGCTCCCCCTAGAACCATGCCTTTTTATTTTGCATGCCTCTGTCCTCCACATCCATCTATCCTCTGCATATGATAAATCTCTCCCCCTTTTTCATCAATGGAAAAGGTATCTTTCCATCTGCGGATGCTCCCCCTAACTGAACTGTATGATATCCCAACTTGAACTGTCCTCTTTATGGTTATTCCTCATGTACATCTAAGACATATAAGATCACCATTCAAAAGAATTCATTTTGGAGTAGAAATAAATCTGAGTCTCTCGCGAAGTTACTCAAAGGCTTGTCGTGGAAGCAGTTTTGTAAATATGTCTACCACTTGTTCTTTTGTGCCCACATTTTCAACTCTGATGTTCTTTTTTGCAACATATTCCCGTAGAAAGTGATACTTGATTGGAATGTTCTTCGCCTTGGAGTGCATCAGTGGGTTCCTTGAGATATTGATGGCACTTGTATTATCATAGTAGATTGGAATGGGCTCATCATACTCAACCTGTATATCTGTCAGAGCTTGTTTCATCCATAGAACCTGTGTACAACATGTTGTTGTTGTTGCAATATACTCTGCATCGGTTGTAGATAAGAATATTGATGATTTTTTCTTTCTTATCCATGATAATAAACACTCACCCAAGTAGAAAATTTCTCCACCAGTGCTTCATTGGTCATCAATGCAACCTACCCAATCTGCATCTATGTAGGAAATAAGTGATAGATCCTTTCCTTTTGGATACCATAATTTAAACTCTTTTGTTCCTTTGAGATATATGAAAATCCTCTTCACTACTAATACATGTGATTCCTTTGGTGCTTCTTGAAATCGTGCCACTTGTCCAAATTTATGCATTACATCTAGTCTGGATACTATCACATATAGTAGGCTACCAATCATTGACCTGTATTGCCTCTGATCTGTAGACTTTGAATCATCATCTTTTCTCAACTTGCAACTGGTTTTCATGGGAGTGATAACTGGTTTGAAATCCTCCATTCCAAACCTCTTTAGAATTTCTCTGATATACTTGGTTTGAGAAATAAGAATTCCTTGCTTACTTTGACGTATCTTAAGACCCAGAAAGAAGGATAGTTCTCCAAGTAATGACATTTCAAATTCATTCTACACGTCCTTTGCAAATTTCTGGCTTAACCTTTCATCACTACTTCCAAAAATAATATCATCAACATAAACTTCAATTGATAAAATATTATCTTGAGTTACCTTAATGTAGAGGTTGATGTCTGCACTTCCTTTTCTGAACCCTGCCTATTGTAGATATTTATCTAGTCTAGAGTATCATGCTCTAGGAGCTTGTTTTAGACCATACAAGGCCTTATTTAATTTACACACATAATCTGCATTCTCTGACAACCAAAATCCTTTTGGTTCTTCAATGTAGACTTATTCTTCAAGTTCCCCTTTCAAAAAAGATGATTTTACATCCATCTGATACACTTAAATATTTTTGGAGCATGCATAAGCTAAAATCAATCAAAGTCGAGTCCTTCAACCTGTGCATATCCTTTACATACCAATCTAGCTTTGTTACTTGTAACCTGTCCATCTTCATTCAATTTATTCCTGAAAACCCACTTTGTGTCAATCACATTCTTATTCTTTGGTCTTGGAACCAATTCCCAAGTGTCATTTTTCTCTATTTGATCCAATTCTTCATCCATGGCCTTATTCCAAAATTCATCCTTGTTGGCCTCTTCAAAACAGGTTGGTTCAATCGTAGATGAGACTGCTAGGTGTGTTTGTTCTCGTTAACAGATTCTTCTTCTAGTCTCAACTTCTGCATCTTTGTTTCCGATACTCTGATCTGAAGGATGGTTCTTCTGTACTCGTCTGCTAGGTGTATTTGGAGGCACTTGTTGAACTTGCTCTTCTGCTTCTATTGGATCCTCTTCATCTTCCCCTTCTAGTTTTTCATCTTGTGTTTCTTCTTCGTAAATATGTTCCAATGATTCATTTTCTTCTTCCTTTAATTCTTGTCTACATGTTTCATCAATTGTTACGTTGATGCCTTCCACAACTTTTTTCAATCTCATCTTGTAACACTTGTATGATTTTATTGTACTTGAATAACCAACAAGTAATCCTTTGTCCACATGAGATTCAAACTTTCCCAATCTGCCATCTTCTCTTTTGATGTATCATTTTCTTCCAAAAACTCTTAAGTGCTTCACATTTGTTGGTCTTCCTTTCCATAGTTCGTAGGGAGTTTTGTCAGTGTTGTTTTTGAGCATTGCTTTGTTTTGAATGTGAAATGTTGTATGCACTACCTGTGTCCAAAATATATCTGTCAATTTGGAATCCATTAGCATTGTTCGATCCATTTCCTGTACTGTCATGTTCTTTCTTTCAACAACTCCATTATGTTGAGGTGTCCTAACAACATAGAATTTTCTTTTTATTCCATGACTGCTATAGTAGTCCATAAATTCATTTGAAGGGAACTCTCCTCCATTATTAGATCTCAAGCATTTTATTTTTGAATCCATTTAATTTTCAACCATTTCCTTGTAGACCTTGGAGTTTTCAAAAGCTTCTGACTTATTCTTGGAAAAGAAAACTGCAGTCATTCTTGTATAATCATCAACTAATAATATAAAGTTTTTCTCACCTTTTAAACCCTTTGTTTTAATTGGTCCAAATAGATCAGTATGTACAATTTCTATTGGTCTTGTCGTTGAATATTCCTTTGATTTGAACCTCGTCTTTGTTTTCTTTCCTTGTTGACAATGCTTGCATAAAGTGTTGGTTGGTTTCGTGATCTGGGGAATTTCTCTAACTGTTTCCCTTTTGTTGACTTTGACAAGGTTATCAAAATGTATGTGACTCATTCTTCTATTCCATAGCCAAGTTTCATCTTCCTTTTCTAGGAAACACTTTTCATTTCCAATTTCACTTAATATATATATATGTTTCTTGAAGTTCTCACAACTGTTGCAATCAATTTTCTTTAACCTTCTTTTATTATCTCACACTTTTGTGAATCGAAAGTAACTTTTTGACCTTGGTCACACATTTGACTCACACTTAGAATATCATGTTTCATATATTCTACTAGTAGAACATTTTATTCCTTGGTATTCTTGTTCCCAATCCTGACTGTGCCTTTTCCAATGATTTTAGTTGAATCATCATTTTTGAAGGAGACTAATCCATCTCTTTCCTTTCTTAATGTAAGAAAATTGTATCTCTCAATTGTCATGTGTTTTCAACATCCACTATCAACATACCAACCACGTTTCTTTTGCTTAGCTTGTAGAGAGAGTTTGCATTCTTCATTGCTATATTGATTCTTCTTTTTTATCCATGTCCTTTTCTAAGGTTCATGTCTATGATTTTTGTTGTTCTATTGTGGTTCTCTAGGAGGGACTGTCATTCTGCAATCTTTGGCCATGTGTCCAAAGTTGTTACATTTGTAGCATTCCACTTCAGTGATCAAAGATTCAAATATAATGTAACTTCTTCTATGTGTTTAACTAGGCCTTCTTGGATAACCCTTTTGTGTATGACTTTCAAAGTTGTTTATGTTCATGTTCTTAGCTCTACAATTCACAGATTTATGTCCAAAATTATTACATACATAACATAAATACAAAAATATAGTTTGATACCTGGGAGTTGAAGATCTTCTTAAAGGAGGTACTCTTATGAATCCTTCTTCTTCCTGAGGCTTATCTATTTCTGTCGGTCGTTGATTCTAAAATCTTAATCTTCTCGGTGGAGGAGTGTCCCAGTAATTTTGTTTGTAGACCTTCCTATCCCCTTTGATTGTTTTTCCATAGCTTTTTGGATATGTTTCTTGTTCTGTTGATTTGGAGCTTGATCCCTTTTCTGTCTGATTGTATCCAAGTTCTAACTTGTCATGATGAGATTTTTTACTGCTGATAATGTCATCCAGAAATTTTGAGTTGTTCTGCATATTTTTCTTTTGAATATCCTTTCTTAATGTGACAATCTCTGCTTCCAAATTTCCAATGATCATGTCTCTTCCTTCTAGTTTTTCTTTGAGTGCTTATTCAATTCTTTTATCTTCTTCAATTTGAACCTTTAAATTTGTGTTCATTTGTTCTAGTTTCTGAGTGTCTTCTTTCTTGTCTAGTTCCACTTGTAGTTTCTTGTTTTTCTTATTTTCTCTTTTGATAACATCTATAGCACACATCAATTCTTCTTGGTAGTCAAATTCCGCCTCTTCATATTCTTCTTTGGCCTATTCATATTCTACTTTGGAGTCTTCTTTATAAAATTATTCTACTGCCATGAATAGAACTCTTTTTGTTTCACTGGCACTGGCTTCATCTTCATCTGATGATGAGATGTCTTCTTTGGTGCATAAGCTTTTATTGAAAAATTTATTTGTGGTTCTTTTGCCTTTATATGTTTGTTTTGTATTTGAGTAACCTTAATCATTTCTCTTTTTCTTATGAGGACATTTGTTAGCAAAATGACCAATACCATCACAATTAAAACAAAACAAAGGAAGCTTACCTCTATACCTGTCGTTGGTTTCCTTGTTCAATATTTTGACAAAGTTGGCCACTTCCTCATCATCTTTTGAGATGTCATTGTTGCTGCTATGTTCTTTTTATTTTTTCTTTCCATTTTTCTTTGACCTTTTGGATGCTTTGAAGGTTGCTTCTTTTATATCTGGATTTTCCTATTCAATTCTCATTTCATATGCTATGAAGATTCCATGTATTTCATCCATGCTTATTGAGTTCAAATATGCTCTTTCTTCTAGTGCTGATATCTTAGGGTCAAATATCATAGGAAGAGATCTTTAGTAATTTTTGAACAATTACAGATTCTTTGATTTCTTCTTCCAATCCCACGATTGCATTTACTGTTTCATCAACTCATAAAATTAAATTGCAATATTCTCATCTTTAGTTATTCGAACTGACCTCTGTAAGTTTGAAGCTTTGTTGCTTTGAATTTTGAATCTCCTTCATAAATATTTCGAAGTTTGTCCCAAATCTCTTTAGAGGATTTACAATGTGCAATTTTGGTGAATACTGATTCTCCAAGACCATTTAGAAGTGCATTTGTGTCTTTGGAATTATTCTGACCGAGTTTCATTTCTTTTTCATTTGTCAGTGAAACTGTTGGTGTTGTGTATCCATATACAATCGATTGCCAAATTTCAAATCCCTGTGCCTGTATATATGTCCTCATCCTTATGCTCCAAAATGCATACTTTTGTCCATCAAATTATGGTACTCCATTTTTATACATGTTGTTTCTCTCCATGATCTACCTTTCACTAGTTAAACTGATTTCTGAAGGAACCTTCTCTGATACCAATTGTTGGATTACTAAGAGGGGGGGGGGTGAATCAGTAATAGAGCAATATAATCCTTTTTGTCCATACAATGCAAGTGTTATATCAATGTAGCATTATAATCCAATATTTGCAGAGTAAATAAACAATGAACAATCATAAACATACATAGTACACCAGTGTTTTTACGTGGAAACCCAAAGCGGGATAAAACCAAGAAATGTTTTTTCTTATATGTCTTGAAGAATTACATTCATGAGAAGAACCAACTTCCTTTGTTTTCCAAGTGCAACTAGAATGAGGCTCCAACCCCCAAGTTTCTCAGGCTACAACCTAAGGGAAGCTCCAACTCCCCAATTCTCTGCCTACAACCAAAAGGAGGATAAAACCCCCTATGTTCTCCAGCTACAATCTGAAGGTGGCTACAACCATCCATCATTTCCCCATGCAATCACCTTGAAGTAAAAGTGGAATGATGTAACCACTATCACACTATCACTATGAGATATACCACTGTACAACTATATCAATATGTACCACTGACCTGCATCCAACCTGTACAACTTCCCTGTAATCAATCTGTACCTAAACTGAACATGTATCAACAAAATACAATAGGTACATGACCTGTAGTGCTAAAACACGTATATGTACGCACCCTATCTGTTATGCAGCCTGCGTATGTATGCAACCGAATTGTTATGTAGCCTGCGTATGCCTTCTGAAAACTAGGTTTTTCTTTCTCTTGAAAACTCCGGACCCTTTGTAACTTTTTCACATAGATTTTTAACCTATCATTGTATTGAGACTGTAACTGTACCTTATGCATACATCCGCATACATAACCTTTACCCAAAGAATATATATATACACACACCTATATGGAACATGACTATATATATGTATATAGTCATGTTCCATATAGGTGTGTGTAATCATGAACAATTATAATAACTCTCACATGATCTAGTCATCAAACCCTTTCTGATATTCATCCTCTCAATACATCAACCACTTCACAAACAAAATCTCTCAACCATGTACCACAAAAACCCTTAGCCATATGCCAAGAAATACAAGATGTGCCTCAAAAAGAAGTATCAATGATAAATATACCATCACTATATTTTTGTAGATTTTACTTATACAGAAGATTCCATGCATCAACTATTATCTCCACGGAGAATCCTCAAATCTCCATAACCATTTCTCATGCATACATCAAAATCCAACTATTCATAGAAATAAGACATACCTTTTGAACCAATGGATATATCTGATGTATCTTAGCACTGTAGACCTTCCTGGGAGCTTGATCTCAGAATCTAGAACCTCTTCATCTTCTCAATTTTTCATGGCTTTACCAACATGTACACACCCTAATATATTTCCATCCTGCATATGTACACACCCTAATACAATGTCAGCCTGTGTACACCTCATTATGTATGCACCCTAATACATTGTCAGCCCACATATGACTCAGAAATTAGGGTTTTTAGTCTTCACTATAATTCCAAAAATTTCGTCATCAACCCTTCATACTACCTCAGACTTTCACAACTTCAGATGTATCAATGAGTACTTGCAATAAGCCTTACACAACAAAATATATTCAATGTGTTCAGGTGTGATTAAATGACAGATCTTTGCCTCTTATTTATACTTTCATGTAGCATTACACTTTCCTTATTTTAGGGAGTTCTCCATTTACCTTATTATTTAAATAATTTATTTTGCAAACACTTTGAATTTTAGGGGATTCTATATGACTCATGATGGTTCTCCAACTTCATATGGACATAAATATCTAACCATGAGGAGTTATGTGATGTTCCACATACCACCAAAAATTGCATGACATGTACTATCCATATGGAATAGTCTTACCTGCAAATATATCAAAACTCATACCATTATCCATCAAACAAACTTGGTTCCATTACCCAAACCATTGTGCTACCTGAATTCGCTACCGTACTTTCTTCAAAGGTTGACATCAATGACAACCAACCCAATTAATCAACAACAAAGACATCAAGGAAATCCTTTATTATGCTAATATACCTTTGTTTAATTTTTGG
Source organism: Picea mariana (assembly GCA_032191745.1). NCBI lineage: Eukaryota > Viridiplantae > Streptophyta > Pinopsida > Pinales > Pinaceae > Picea > Picea mariana. The sequence goes on along the minus strand of JASDQU010371791.1, from coordinate 79,239 downwards.
ACTAAGCGTTTTGGACAGTTTAATGATCTTGGGATCCTTATGAGTCCCAATGTTGCAATCTTCTATGTCTTCATCATTTGCAGTGATTTTAGGATTTTTGGCTACATCGTTGTTGTCAAAAATATTTTCCAATGGGACCAAGACTTTGGGAGTAATACAATTTTTGAGTTGCACTATATCTCTTGCAGCAATCTAATTTTGAAAAAATTCAGCATTTTTTAACACAGTTGCATCTTCATTCTCTTCACAACAACACTCATCATCAATATTTGAATTAGCAAATTCATCACTCATCAGAAAAAATATTTATACATGTTTGTCATCTTCAAATATTTGCCAATATTTAATGTTTTCAGGTACTGTTGGCATGTGCTTGACCTCAATTTCATACTTTTTATATTGAAAAAATGAAATTTTGAAAACAGAAGTTGAACTAGCTAAATCATCTGCAATTTGATTTTTCCCCCTAGGAATTATTGATAAATTGTATTCTTAAAACTCTTCAAAAATATCAAGTACTATATTATTATATTCCCTCAATCTAGGATGCTTGGACTGATATATACCCTTGACTTGATTTATTACATTCTTGGAATCTCAATGTACACCTATCCTCCTAATGCCCAATTCTTTTAAAGTCTTCAATCCCAAAATCAATGCCTCATATTCAGCCATGTTATTGGTGCAATCAAAATCAAGTTTTTAAGAACAAAGTTTTGTACCTATATTGGGAGGGTTAATCCACACACTAGCTCTTGCTCCTTCTCTACTAGAAGCTCCATCAAAGATCATATTCCACATCTCATCCTCTGCATTGTTTTTCTGATTTGTAATTTTCTCGGTTTGATGATTAGATTTTCCTTTGATGGCCATGACAGTCATTGGATACTCGTCTTAAAAACTCAAATCATTATAGAAAATAGAGGAACCAACCTCAGTATTTACAAAGTAAATGGGATGTTTGTTTGGTTGAGTTTTTCTATTCACCGTGTACTTGAGCAACAATTCTCTATACAACCTCCTTTCTTGGCCAAAAACATGGATAGTAGCATATGACATATCCATTTGCAAATTCCCTTTCAAATTTGCAGCCCAAGATATAGATAACAACATGCCAAAACTAGGAGGTATATTAGCAATCACCTCATCCATGATCATATTTTTTGATGGAATTTGAGACAATGATACAACTAGGCCTTTGATTAAACCCAAACATTTCAACTTTCTTGATTCAAAAGAGAAAAGGTCCTTGTAAGGCCTTGTAATATCTAGGACCAACTCGTACATTGCTACCTTGGGAATCATATTAGGTGATGCTCCTGAATCTAACATGGCATTATGTAAGGTCCTGTCATGAGTTTTAATACTAACATAGAAAGGAGGGACAACATCAACATCACCACTCTCCTCCACATGTCAGCCAAAAAAGATAGCAATGTGATCATCTTTCACATTCAAGGTGTCAGGGGATTCTTCCATTTTGAGAATTTTAATGATTTGATTTCTATATTCACCGTTTTTAATCAACTCATTGAATGGAACATAAATTTTGATTTTAGCCATTTCACTTTCAAAATTAAAAGGAGATGGGGATTTTTCTACCTCTTTGATGTTTTCTTCCTTTCTTGCCTCGGGTATCTTCTTTGGGGGTTCTTCCTTGTATTTTCATTTCTCCATTGCATCCTTTGTTGAATTTTCTTTCTTAGTTTGGCTTGAAGAAGGTCTATTGATCTGAAGTTCTCTTGTAGGATTTGCCTTCGGGAAATTTGTAGGAACCTTTTTGCGTATGAGGTTGTACTATTTCTAACACTGCATAATACCATTTTAAACTCCCTTATTATACTCTTATGTTTCCTTTGACAATATACCATCATTATCCTGCATACACTTATCATTTGCATCCATAAATTCATCATGTTCTTCTTTAGTTAAGAACACATTTGTTTATGTATCATCACATAAATGCATATTGTCTTCAATTGTTTGATCAAAATCTTCATTTACAAAGTTTTTTTGGAAAGGAGGTTTTATTTGTTGATCACCTTGATTTCTTTGGTCTCTTTCCCTGATCTGTGGAACTAGAGCTCTTCTAAAAAAATTATTTATGGGTTGAAAATTAATTTTTTTGGATCAGGTTGTCATTGATGCCAAAGGTTTGATTAATTGATGTCATTGATTGATGCCAAATGATTGATTGATTGATTATTGAAGTAATATGTATTCTCCTTGATAAAAATGGATCGATGTCAAGTGGAATCATAGTCACATGATGTCATACCTAGATGAATATGGATAAATGAGTTGTCATTGATATGATGCATGGTTGGATCATTATTGTCTTATCATGGTTGATAAGGTGTACAAATGGATGAACTCCAAAGTGGTCCCCTTATGGTGAAAGCCCTCATGGGAAGACACTTTGTGGTTAAGTTATCCTTGAAGTATGGTTGGAGAACCCATGATTATAAGTGGAATAATGAGATGAAGATCAGTGAAGTTATTGGTGAAACTATCCTAGATGGATATTGCTTGTCATGTTATTTCCAGTGGTATGTGGAATGTCACATAACTCCTCATGGTTTGAGAGTTATGGCCTTATGAAGTTGGAGGACCCTCAAATGTTAGCTTGAAGCCCCAAAAGTTAAAAGAAGTCAAAGATCTTGCAAAGAATAAATTGTTATTTAAATGATAAAGTAAAGAGACAAAGTCAAGGAGGACTATTTAAATAATAAAGTGAAGTGACAAAATCAAGAAGGATTATTTAAATATTAAAGTAAGGTGAAAAAGTCAGGAAGAAATATTTAAATGATAAAGTAATGGAAAACTTTCTATTTATGGAAAGTGGTTAACCCTAAAAAGAGGAAAATAGGTTAAATGACCTAGAAGATAGCTACTTGGAGAGTATAAATAAGAGGCAAGTGACTCTTGCGAAAGGTACCTCTTGTGCATCTTTTGTGTGTATCTCGTGTGTATCTCTTGAGCATGATTGAAGATATATTCTGAGAGAGAGAGAGTATGCAGGATCTCATGGACACATCAAAGTTTCAGCAAAGTCTGAGGTCATGACGAAAAAGTTCTTGGAGGTTCATAAACAATAGTTTCTGAGGTATACATGGGCTCTAGTGGGCCAGGACGAGTACACACGCGGGTTGTATGTAGACAGGGTGTGTACAGTGGATGAAGTCATGGAGATTGGTGTTTGAGTTGATGAGTGGTTGTTAAAGATTGAAGCAGGTTCCAGATCTTCACTCTATGGGCTCAGATCTTCCATAAAATTCTGGTATGTTTATATTATTTTCTTGATGGATAATATCGCTTTTTGTGTGGTGAATGCTTAAGGCATTCTTGGTATGGATGTTATGATGTGATTTGTTTTGGTTGATGGAGTGAGCATCACTCTTATGATTCAGTGTTGATATGATTTCTATAGTATACTGGTTGCTTATACATGACTGAGTAGCATTCATATTGTATGGTTGAGAAGCATGAATAAGTTATTGGAGAGCTTGGATGTGTTGTGACTGGCTATGGGTCATTTTGGATAGTGAAAGACAAAAGAGAATATGATTGCAGGTTGCATAGGATCTGAGTTGATTTTGAAGAGAAAAACCTAAGTAACTTAGAAGGCATATGCAGTCTGTAATATTGACTGGCCGCATATATATGCGTGCTATAGTGAGCCAGAGCACGTACACACATGGGTTTCACTATTGGCAGGTCATGTACCTTTGACATATTGATTGTTAAACCCTAATATTGGCTCATTACCCCTTAATTGGGGCATATTATATTAGTAATTTTATTTTATTTATGTCTTCTTTAGGCCATTAGTTGTAATTATACCTCCTAGTCTCCTATATATACCAAGGAGACATTTTCATTTTGAATCATCTTGTTCTTGAACATTTAAGTGGGGTAAAAGGAGGTTTCCCCCTCGAAGAGGCTTATTATCTGAAATTATCTCTTTTTCAAGGCATTGAGTACTTTTTCTGAGGTTTTTCTATGCTATATTGATATTTGGTTCTTAACATATGGTATCAGAGCTCAAGGTCTTGGGGTTTCGCTACTACATCTAAGACACCTTAGCATTTTTGATATAAATTTTTTTCTACAATATTTCAGAAGGAACGGCTTGGAGGATATTTAGTAGACAGATCAAGGTATGTTGGGTTCAAAATTTAGCTCTTGAATCCTTATAATTTTGGATATACATCCTGTAACAATATAAGGTTCTGGAATCATCCTGAAATGAGTCATTGTGTATTTTTCGCTATAAAAACTTCTCTGTAATGTTTCAAACCCTGAAATCCGAAGGCTATTTACAGAAATTAGTAAATTATCTGTGGTAAAATTTTCATCTTCTGGGTCATCTTAAATTTGTATATACACCCTGTGTAAGATAGGGTATCTAACAAGTCCTATTGACTAGTCTCAAGAAGGTGTTCTAGGTAAAACAATCATAGCTTTTTCCTAGAATATCCAAATTGAGTGGGATTGGTTTCATTGGATCATGGAAAGTATGTAGTATTGCAGGTGCGAGTTTCAAAATTTTATATTAATTATTTTGTGTACGGAACGCTATATAAGTGATATCTCCTGGAAAGGACAAAAATCGGCAAGTTGTGGGGAAGTTACCGTAAATTCCACTTGGCACATCCACTTTTGATCAGACCTATGGAATTGCAGAGAAGAAATATCATAGAACTACATAAAACAAAGTTTTATACCTAGAAGGGCCAAAACTTGGGAGAAACAACAGAAGAAATATTGTCTAGTAGAACTGGTTTAGAAGTGATACTTGGCCAACATGCCACCAAAAAAGGGAACTTCTACACCAAATAAGCCTCCAAAAAATCCTACTTGGACTCTTGATGAAGGTGAAGAAATGCGTAGGGACATAAATGAACTACAAAATAAGATGGATTCAATGGAATCTAAGTTGGATACTAAGATGGATTCAATGGAAGCTAAGTTGGATACTTAGATGGATGGTTTAAAAGGGGAGATCATGGAAGTATTGAAAAATTTTGTAACAGAGAAGACACCTAAAAGTGAAAATGCATCCCATGAAATTCATGATGAGGACATAAGGAAGGTGAATCAATAATGGAGAAACTCAAACTTTGGTTTGAAGACCAACCACGTTCCTAAGATTGATATGAGGAAGTTTGATGGCAAGGACCCAATCACATGGATACTTCAGATGGAGCAATTCTTTGATCTCCATAATGTGCCACATACAAAAAAGGTACGAATTGATTCTTTATATTTATAACCTAATCAATTTGTATGGTATCGATGGCTTTGTTCTCGCAAATCACTCATCACTTGGACAATTTTCACGGAAGAAATGATAGCACACTATGAGGATACAAGGAGCAATACCTTCTCTATCCAATTGATAAATCTCAAGCAAAAGTGTTCGATTATTGAGCACATTGAGAACTTCCAAAGATTGAATATAAAGGTAACCAATATTCCAGATGAGCACTTGATTGATGTATTCATGTGAAATTTAAGGGATAACATTCAACATGAGGTTCGCCTTTGGGAACCCAAATCATTGGAGAATGCATTTAAGGTGGCAAGAAATGTTGAAAGTAAAAATATGGCCATGGCTACTAGAAGGACCAATCCTAACATCTATAGAGAGAACAATGCTCCTTCTTCTAAAAAACCTCAACCTACAAGGTTGACACCTCAACAATTGGAGGAAAGAAAATCAAAAGGTTTATGCTTTAATTGTGACAACAAGTACAGTAAGGGACATAAGTGTGGTGAGAAGAAATTATTCTACATAGAATGTGAAGAGGAACAATAACAAGAACAAGAACCATCTAAAAGATGAAAATGTAGAAGTAATTTCATCTGAGGAGTTGACTCCCATGATATCGTGTAATGCATTGGCTGGAATTAGCACTCCTCAAACCCTCAAGATCGAAGGATACATCAAAAAGAAAAAGGTAATAGTCCTAATTGATTCTGGCAGTACTCATA
>JASDQU010371791.1:40768-62244 GCA_032191745.1 Picea mariana | reverse complement strand
TATTAGATTTAGATTTGTTTCATTTCATCTTTCAAAGTTTTTATTAGATGTTCTAATATTGGAGGAGATCCTAAAATTCAAGTGTTCTTGTAAGAGAACCTTAGGATCTCAATGAATGTTAGATCTAGGTTTGATTAGTTGTTGAAAGAGATTTTGATGAATATGTTCTTTTAAGGGAACTTTAAGATCTCGGACATATTAGGAATCTTTCTAGATCTATATATTTTAGGTAGCACTTCTAAGTTTACCTTCCCGAGTTGATCGTTAAATTGAACTCTGATTGACATCATCAATTAGAACTAAACATTTTGGCACCGTTTCCAGGGAAATGCAACTAGAAGGATTGAGTAATTATTTTCTACATTTGATTTTATGGACTAGCTTGTGAACCCTGGTGACAGCAGGATCTTCATAAAGGAGTTCAAGTTTGGAGTGTTTTATTTTCGCAATTAGTTTAATTAGTTTTAAATTGAGTTTTTAAACCCCCCATTTCTTACTAACTCATCTACGAATGAGAAATTTGAATATGTTAAATAGGTACTTTTTGGAGAAAAAGAATAATCTTGAAGACTGGTTCCAAAAGAACCTTGCGCAAACTCCAAAAATGAAACAGGTTACTCACATACTTGCAAACAATCAGGTAAACATTTTAAATCTTGATGTGAGCATGTTCAAATTTTTAATCCGTAGATGGCTTCACTGGAATCATTCTTTTACTTAGAAAATAAAACATCTTTCAAGTTAATGTAGAATAGCTTAAAAAATAAAAAATAAAACGAGATCTTGTAGAATTTCGTCGTAGAATTTTATCGTAGAATTTCCTTGTAGAATTTTCTTTTAGTCTTATTTTAAATCATCATGAATAAATGATTGAATTTGCATTTCTATGTCTTGTTTCTATATCACGGGTGAGCTAGAAGCTTGATTATCAGAAAGCTTTGTCTTTCGAGAGTCTAAACGTTCCCGCAACATTGCAGAAAGAGTGTAGATAATGCGAGGTTTGATCACAGATTTTAATTGTGTCTATCCATCCACGCTAACCTGCATAAATAAAACTAAATCAAGAGATTAGTATTCTCTCTTCCTGTGCTTCGAGTGATCAGGAAGATCAGAAAATCTATTGAGGTATTTACAAAATAAAAAAATAATAAAAAATAAAAAATAAAAATAAAATCTTGTCGGAAATTTAATTGATTTTCACCCAAAACCAAATCTGCATCTACATAATTAAATGTCAGCCCATAACACCAAATCAAACCCACATATTTCAAATTCAGAAAAATCGGATCAAAATCTGGTACTTCTTGAACAAATTTTGAATTCAAGCAAGGGGTGTATGCTTAAAACGAAACTCATTAGCTTCAAACCTTCCTTCATAAAAAATGGCATTTTGATTCCTTTATGAATAGTTGATTTGGGTCTATCATATTTGGTATTCATGTGTGAATGCAGTAACATTTATGCTCGAAGAAGCCGAAGCTTTTGCCAATATACATTTTTGAAAAAAAAGGCTTATGGCATTGTCATCATGCTTTTTGGGACTCTACGAAGATTAAATTCATTTTTCATGCAGTATGAGTAAATAATTTATTTTTCTGTGTGAACTTAGTCTGAGTTGGGCATATTTGTGTTGGAAACAAAAAATGATTCTTTGCTCTTAAACCCAACCACTGACCAAGAAATTCTTGAAGAATTATTTTATGGTGTACTGAGCTGAAAGTCGACTATCTGTCCTTGAAAATTGTGTGGTGAGCAATGATCACATTTATCTCATTCATACCAACCTGGACAGAAAAACAAAAGGATTAATGACAAATGTTTTGAAAGTTTAAATTTTTAGGAAACCTATTGATCTAAAAACTATTGATCTAACTGATTATGCCGAGATCTAAACTCAATAGCACAAAATACAGAGATAAAAAGACCGAATACCCATACTGCATATTAGGAGGACGCTTTCAGTGAATTCTACGAGAGGAAAAGTGGTGCGAAAAGGAGTGAACGCAGCCGCGCAATTACCATGGAACATTGTCAATGTGAATGCTGGTAATTTCTGCATTTCTGCATTTTACAATGATTCATATGACTCGAGATTGATATTTTGTGAGAGATAAGATGTAATTTGGGTAGAATACCATGTTTTGCAGTGTATGATATCTTGTTTGTTGACTGAGCAATTTCTACGTGACATTAAACAGTAAAGAGGCTAAAATATCGCAGAAAATCACTCAGGATATTTCTTCTTCCATAAAATCCGTCTTATTCTTTCCACGCCACCTTCTATGATGGTGATGTTGCCACTTCTCCTCTCCTCATGGGATGCTTGAGTGCAGATTTTGGGGAAGGGAGCGATAATCTGCAGATTTTGTAGAATAATTTTCGATATCTGTTGAGAGCGATTTGTGCAGGAATGATTTGATGATTTGATGATTATGATGAATTCGCAATCTCTTATATCAGAAGAAGAACGTCAGCCATTTTTTCAGCCAACTAATGTAGCATCAGTAGTATCAACCTGGTCCATGTCACCTCCGCGTTGTTTGACTCCGACGATCACTCTACGCCGAATGGACTACAAACTCATCATGCCACTGTGACACACATCTGAAGACTATGGCATCAAACTTTGGAAATATATAATTCTATACGGGGTTCAACTTCTCGAATCAAAGGCTTAAGAATGACTACATTGCACTCTAGTGCTGAAAAAAGGCTATAATATCAGACCCATTGAACATAACCGGGAACTGGGGTATCTACCTGAGGACTTGGGCCTGCTCACAGATCTAGAATTTTTCCATATCAATTCCAACAGGTTCTGTGGGAAAGTTCCTCGCAGCTTCAGGAATCTTACCCTGCTATATGAGCTTGATATCAACAATAACAAATTTTTTGGGCCATTCCCATTGGTGGTTTTATATATGCCTTCATTGAAGTACTTGGACATCAGGTTCAATGATTTTGAGGGGTCGCTTCCCAAGAAGCTGTTTGACAAAGATCTCGATGCCATCTTCATCAACAATAACAGGTTTAATTTTGAAATACCCTCTAATCTTGGAAATTCTCCTGTTTCTATCATTGTTTTTTCCAACAATAATCTCAAAGGATGCATTCCCCCTAGCCTGGGAAACATGGCTGCCACTCTCAATGAGATCGTACTCTTGAATAGTAATCTGTCAGGCTGCCTGCCATTGACATTACGCTGCTGAAAAACCTGACCGTATTTTGGCATATGGTTGACATAAACTATGGGATCTGTATGCACTAATCAAACGGTCACACCTCACCATGCCATGGTAATAAACGTGTTGAGTCCTTCCACTTGGCATGTTGAACATATGAATTTCAATTTTGTTTTCAAAACAATGCGACATCACTGGCATATTATATGGTAAATAACTGCAATGGAAAATAATGGTAAGAAATAGAGTTGCATCATTTTTAAGGGTTACTAGATATGCATTCATTTTCAAATTTGAAAGAATATATTGTTGCAAGAAGTCACATTCTTGTTGGGAATTAGCCCAACATTTTGTACCGATCATCTTTACAAACAGATAAAGGGATTTTGAAGAAAACATTTTGGTGCCACCAACAAATTTTATGGTACCAAGAATCGAGACAAACCTTTGAACTTTATTTCCTTGGAAACAAATGCCTTTCTCTGCTGAAAACGTAAGTGAAATTTGGTGCGTTGAAAATTCTTTGAAGATCGAAAATGACGTGATACCATTGGCAACTTCTTTCATGGTTACTTTATTGTAGGTTGAAATTTTGTTTTTACAATCACTTTCGTACAATGGTTCACATATTAAATGTAAATTGTTTCATATGTCTTATCCATATGCATTGACTTTCTAAGTGTGCTCTATTGAAGCATTCGATATTTGTTCATGTGTAACGTTGTGGGTTGGTGATGTTATGGTATATGGGCAAAACACAGAAAATCACAACACGGCGAAACTTTCGACAAGGAGTAAAAAATTAGTTTTCTTCATGAAATTTTTTTATTTATTTATTTTTATTTTTTTGATGCATCTGTATTAAAATCTTGCAATTTTTAAATGATGCAGATTTTGGCAAATACAAGATCGATCGATGACGACATATGAAATTCGATATCATAAATGCAAATCATGAAACAATTTCGACGATGGTTAGGATTTACATAATTGCAACGAAATTAAATTTTTTATTTACATAAGAAGGGAATTAATTATACTGATTTCATATTTTAAAATGGATTTATAAAAAATCATAGAATTGGGCCAACTTACACATTTGATTTTACTTAAATCTGTTTCATTGGTGTTTAATTTTTGCATAAACAAACCAAGTAGAAATTGATCACTTTTGCTTGAATATATTTATGTTTTGTGAATGCCAAGTTTTTGCAGGTTTGCGTTAATCAGATGATCATTCAAGGAGTCTAATTTGTCGACAGTTGGACTTCCAACATATCAATTTTATGATGAATCATGTGAATAATTCCATATTCATTACAACCAGTCTTTTCTTCCCTTTATAAAATTGTGAATCCCAATGAGTCCTCAATGGAAGCTAAAATCCCCTTTTCCAGCAAGTTTCAATCATGCAATCAAATCTACTTCTTTTCATGCACTTCTTTTTATTCACCCCTAACCCAGAAAATAAAACCAAGAAGCTCACTTACAAGAAGCTCACTTATTGTCATTTTCTTTGTCATTTCCATTTCCTTTTTCCTACCATTTTCATCTTTCGCCCATAAAACCCTGCTTCTATATATCACTGAGTCAAAGTCCTAGAGTCTAATTACCTTTGTCAAAACACCTAGAGGCTTGCATGCCTTAATGGCAAGTACTCTTGCCAATGAACAATGGGAGTACATTAATATCCCTTGTTCGTTGGATATTGTAGGTGACTCGACCACAAAAAACTTATTCATACCTACAAAGATGTGTTAGGCATCTTGACTCCCATTGGAATCAATGGTGGGAGCTCTCGTGTTGACTAGTGGCATTCATTAATGGACACTAAGTCAACAACTTCTTGCTATGTTCGACACCAGCACATTTAATCACATAGTAAGATCTGTGTCATCGACCATTGAAGACTTGAAGACACATAAATTGTAGCAGATGAAGAAGATTTCCTTTCATTCTTTTTCAGTTTGTCATGATTTGAGGACAAGTCAATAATTAAGGCTGGGGGGGGGAATGTAACTTCAATATTTTGTATACCTTCCAAGCCTTATACATTTTTAGTCGCATTCAGCAGCAGATTTCGAGCATTCAATAGAAGATCCAACAGCAGATTTAGCAGCAGCAGAGAAGATCCAGTAGCAGATTTAGCAGCAGCAGAGAAGATCCAGTAGCAGATTTAGCAACAGCAGCAGATTCTGAACATTCAACAGAAGATCCAGCAACAGATTTAGTAGCAGATGCAGCAACAATAAAAGATTCACTTTTTCGACCTCATCCACCATTTTCACAACCAAGTAAACAAGATTATGAACAGAATTTTGCAACCACACATGCACAAATCTCATCCATTTTTGAAAGGGTAAGTTAAGGTATGATATTTTTTAACTTTTAACCATTTAATTCCTTGAAAAGTGAGAATGATAATTTTTGGAAAAACTTCACTTCCTTTCCTCATTTCACACAACTGCCAAAACCATCAGTTTGGGGGGAGGGATACATTTACATACATACTTTGTCACTTTCATATTTTTCCATATTCATATATCACATTCTAAAAATTCACATACCTTCAAAATATATTCACTATTACATGAGCATATAAATGGCTTTGTCAAAAGTATTTAAAAGTTAATTGGATGCCAACACAATCATGGTTGTCACACAAGAACCAACCATGATGCATTCCAACAAAAAAACTCTGCAATAAAAATCACATTATGCAAAGATCATACATTAACATTGAATGCAACAAATAAAATATGGTTGAAACACAAGAACCAACCAAGTTGCAGTTCATCAAAAATACTTTGCAAAAGTTAAGTAAATGATATCATGCAGAGTTTAAGCCAAAGCTCAAGTATCAAAAAGTAATGTAATTGATTGCATGAGGACATGTAATACCTTCAGTTTGGGGGTACGTAGGGTTTCAAAATAGTCCCTATTCTCACTCCATGAATTTACTAAAACCTTCACAATTACTTCCATTTCGCCTTCATATCACCTCCACATCATTACATTTACCTCATCATTGGGTTATAACTATGCTTTTCCAAAGTTTATCAATTATTAACATTCTTAAGTGGATTTGTGGTTAAACTTTAGAAAATAATATGCTTATACTTATACCTAACAATTAGAATGAGTTTGTTGACATGTGTAGGTACAAAAGAAGCTTCCAAGAAACCTTTATGTGGCACTATATGTTCAAATTCGAATTTGAGGAGATCATGGAGGAGATCATTGAGAAGATCATGGACCTCATGGAGAATATCATGGAGGATAGGGTTATGTGTCTAGATGGTTGAGAGATGTATGAAACTAAAGAGAGATTAGTGGATCACATTTATGAGTTTGTTATCATATCTCTTGTATAAATAGGAGTGTTACCTCCTTCATTTGTAAGCTTGTAATCCTAGAATTAGAAAGAATTGTAATCTTGGAGTTGGTTTGTAATGGAGATTTTGAAATAAAGAATCATACTTCGATTTTGCTTCTACATCTGAGTCTCCTTTGAAGTGGTGTGCTTGTGGAGTTATGGAGGGCCCCCATGGCCTCACTTCCATGCTGAATTTCTTATTTTAGGTATAGCTTAATTTATGTTTTTGTTTGATTTCAGTTTTTAAAGTCTTGTTAAATGCTCTAATACTGGAAGGATCTTATTTGAAAGTGTTTTTGTAAGAGAACCATAAGATCTCAGACAATTATTAGATTTAGGTTTGTTTGATTTCAGCTCTTAAGTTTTGTTAAATGTTCTAATATTGGAAGAGTCTTATTTGAAAGTGTTCATGTAAGAGAACCGTAAGACCTCATACAATTATTATATTTAGATTTGTTTCATTTAAGCTTTCAAAGTTTTTATTAGATGTTCTAATATTGGAGGAGATCCTAAAATTCAAGTGTTCTTGTAAGAGAACCTTAGGATCTCGATGAATGTTAGATCTAGGTTTGATTAGTTGTTGAAAGAGATTTTGATGAATATGTTCTTGTAAGGGAACTTTAAGATCTCGGACATATTAGGAATCTTTCTAGATCTATATATTTTAGGTAGTGCTTCTAAGTTTACCTTCCCGGGTTGACAATTAAATTGAACTCTGATTGACATCATCAATTAGAACTAAACACATGTATGGGGATTCATCGTGTTGTGGTATTGGTGCATGGTTTATGCACTTGCTTGGTACAAGTGGTGATATATGTTGATGTGCATGTTTGGTACACTCATAGATGGTATATGTTTGGATGACAGTACTTGGCTAAAAGTACACCATTAGTATTACTTGATTAGCGCTACAATTGGTATTGATTTGAGATACATGGTTATGGAACTTGTTCATGGTGGAAACACATCATGAGTGATATGACACTTGTTTTGACATATTGGTATATGCACATGGTTGGCATGATGTTAGAGGCATATGGTTAATACATTCCATTCCACTGATGACATCTTTTGGCACATTGTATGGTGTTGATGTACATGGGTGGTGTGCATGATAAGCACACACATTGGTACATGATGTACTTGGTTGATGTTCTATTCATGATTCTCTATTTCATTGTTGATATATATTTTGTTGCATGGTATGGCACAATTTTTTATGCATGGACAGGTGCACGGATCGTTATAGAAAGTATGGGTTTCTCTATGATCTAGTTGAGAAACAATATTTGCAGTAGAAGCATATTGCAGTGGTAGCATATTTTTCATATTGCAGAGAAGATAGGGGGAGACATACCCATAGGGGGAGTCATTCTTATTCCCATGATTCTAGGGGAATATATTTATAAGGTGCATACTAGGAAAGGTTCATATATTTTAATAAAGAGAACAAAAGCATAATTCCAAGGGGAGCGATGGTCACAGGGGGAGTACGAGTGATGTATCTTCAACATTACATCAAAATGATATCCCTTGTTCAAAAAGGGAGAGATTATTCAGAGGAAGATAAAAGGAATTCAAATAGGGGGAGAGATATTCAAAGGGGGAGCAGCCCCAAGGGGAAAATGACCATTTTCCATTGGTTTCAAAGGGGGAGAGATAGTCACATTGATGTGATTGATGATTATTGATGTGATTGATGATTATTGATGTGAAGATATAGTCACATTGATATATGACTATTGATGTAGAGCATGCCTTGTCTACATGTTGACATCAATGATTGGTGTTGACATCAATGTCAGTATTGCCATCGATGCCAAAGGGGGAGATTGTTGGATCAGGTTGTTATTTATGTCAAAGGTTTGATTAATTGATGTCAAAGGATTGATGTCATTGATTGATGCAAAATTATTGATTGATTTATGATTGATGTAATATGTATTGTCCTTGATGAAAATGGATAGATGTCAAGTGGAATCATAGTCAAATGATGGCATACATAGATGAAGATGGATCAATGAGTTTTCATCGATATGATGCATGGTTGGATCATTATTGTCTTATCATGGTCGATAAGGTTTACAGATGGATGAACTCCAAAGTGGTGCCCTTATGGTGAAAGCCCTCACGGGAAGACACTTTGCGGTTAAGTTATCCCTGAAGTATGGTTGGAGAACCCATGGTTATAAGTGAAATAATGAGATGCATATTAGTGAAGTTGTTAGTGAAACTATCCTAGATGGATAGTTCTTGTCATACCATTTCCGGTGGTATGTGGAATGTCACATAATTCCTCACATTTTGAGAGTTATGGCCTTACAAAGTTGGAGGACCCTCATATGTTGGATTGAAGCCCCAAAAGGTCAAAGAAGTCAAAGAGCTTGCAAAGAAGAAATTATTATTTAAATGATAAAGTAAAGAGACAAATTCAAGGAGGACAATTTAAATAATAAAGTGAAGTGACAAAATCAAGACGGATTATTTAAATATCAAAGTAAGGTGACAAAGTCAAGAAGAAATATTTAAATGATAAAGTAATGGAGAACTTTATATTTATGGAAAGTGGTTACCCTAATGTTGACGGGTGAAATCGACCGTCCGTCAATTGAGAGAGTGGAACCGGTCCGGGGTTGTCTAAATAACCCAAGCCGTTTGGAATGAACCACCCTGACGGGTTTAACGGCTCCGTTGGCTGCTCTAAGGTTCTAAGAAAACCAAAGAGAAAACTAATCTAAACTAACTAATCTAATTAAAACAAATAAATTAAACTAAAACTAAATAAAACAAACTAAATAATACGAAATACAAGAAACTAAACTAACTAACAATAAAACAAACTAATACACTAATCTAATTAAAACTAACTACTAAACAAACTAACTAATCTACTATCTATATATATATAAACTATTAATTACTACTATACTAATTCTACTAATTAACTATCTAATTACCAATTGAATTATAACTTATTCACAAATATGCAATATCTACAACTTGCAAATTTAAATAAAACCTGTAAAATTCATGTGCTTTCTATCCTAAGACAGTTAGAGATATTTTTTTTTTAGTTTTATGATTTTATGAACAAGAAATAAAATTAACTGAAATTAAACAATCTAATATACTAATTCTACACATAAATCTAACTAAACTTATATCTAAACTAAACTACTAATAAATATACTGAACAAACAAATGACAAATTGACCTGGAAACACTCCTAATTTGTCCTGTGTATGATGACTTCGAAGCTGATCGGAGGAAGAAAACTTGCACCGGATGATTCAGAAGCTTCTCGTAAACGATAGGCTGCGTTACTCTTTGAATTGTTTACAGGAAAAACAAGACATAAAAAATCATAACAATTATATGATTTATAAATCTCTGCAATAAGGGAAACCTGTTATGAAAAAACTTATATTTAATAATTCAACTTATGAAGAAGAGAAATCTGTCATTCACGGATTGAATTAAGTGATTGCTATGTTTTTTATACACTTGGAAGAAATCATATATGGATTATATTGATTAAAACATATCATTTACAAAAGGCTAAGATAGCTAAAGTAGTCATTAACCACATGCAAATAGATACACACAAACATGAAACAAAATATTGATATCATGAAAAGCTAAAGCTGTGACAAAACATCAATTCTGTCTCAGTCTGTATTAAAATTCCATATCCTTGTTCTCCCACGAATGAGGATGATCCTTATTACAAAAATAATAAGTATATATAAGTCTTTCCACAAGGTAAAAACCTCCTTGTGGATAATATCAAATTGTTTACATAATCTGGGAAGATATTCCCAAAATCAACTAAACTAGGAAACTAAAATGAAATCAAAACATTTCAAATATCCTCTAACTTCTCATCAAATCCAATCAAATTTCGAATTGATCTGCAATAGACCAAAAATAACAAGTTAGAAAGATATTTTATTAGTAAAACAATAAAAATCTAATCCTATAGACTTAGCTACAGAATCATCTGATTCTGTAGCTAGTCTAAAATAACATATAGGATCAGAATTAGAATCAAATCAAATCTTTTAAAAGAATCAAAACCAATTTTCTTCCAATGATCACTTAAAATGAATCGCTCAAGATTCAAATGATTTTATCATTCAACATTAAACAAGATCAAAAGTGATTCAATCGAAAACAGGGGTAAGAATACTATGTTTTACTGTTACCATAAAATCAAGTAAATGATAATCGAACAGTAACAAGATTGTTTCATATCCAATTGAAATCGATAATGAACCATATTGTATGTGATACGATCTAATCCAACACAATCAATTTCCACTCTTATAGCTATAACGATATAGCAAAAGATTCAAGTCGTTTAACCGAATGCAAATATAGGAAGACTGTTTCGATTATGGGTAAATGAAATCATACGTAACAGCATCAACCAAGAAAAAATTGTCATATATTTCGATCGTTGATCCTTGCACAGTCAACAGACAGGATCAATTGATTGTGATCACAATCTTAATAAAATTGACAGAAGTGACAATTGCAAACTAGGCAAATAATCAAAACAAATCACGACTGAGTTTAATATAGAAATAGATCGTGAATCTAGATATAGTCAATCTCGTTCTATGAATCAAATTCAAATAGAGTATCCATTGCCATTACGAATCCAACTGATAACATGGTCGAGCTAACAGTAAACCAATGCGAATTAACCGGCTGGGTTTTTAGCATAATCGTTATGAATCGAATCTATTCATGATTTGTGCATGTTTGTACAGAGTCACATTGGAAATAATCCAAATTGAAAGTCATATGGGACATAAAACCATAACAATTAACCATATCAAAACTGTTGCCAATCATAGCGTATACATTGAATCGAAATGTGATAAATTGAATATGAGAAACAGCTTTTGTCTAAAATAGATACAAATGACTTCAATTGGCAGCAGAGCATCTGTTTTAACTCAATCAAACAAATCAAATCCACACCAAGATCAATCAAATCGATAAAAATCCAATCGAAGCTAAACTTGGAAAAAGAACTTCCATTTAGTCAAAGCAAATCTATGTATAGAATGCATACAATGTGACAGAGCCAATCAATGTTGTAAACAGAGCTATTCAAAACCGAATTCGAATTCGTTATATAAACAAGTGATAAAATATACCTGTGTGATGACGAAGGCTGTTCAATTATGCCAACTTAGAATTCACGACAGCTGTGGCTGATTCCACATTTTTAAACAAGATGGAGCCTGTCGTCCTTTGTCTCTTATCAGTGGCTTGTAGCTTAGCCTTTTGACTAGTAAACAGTGCAACCTGGTCCTCCAAAGAGTGAATTCTTGACTGTAGAATTGGCACATCATTATAATATCTCTCTAACCACGAGCTGCATTGATCACAGGTTGGCACTGTAGGTTTAGACAGAGCAGGAGAGGGTTTGGATAAATGACCGAGGGCTTCACAAGGCAGCTTAATGCCTGGGCAGTTAGGGTCGTCCTGTAGGCAGGGGGGTAGGTTTGACACAAAGTCATACAAGGGTTCGGCACACAAACCTTGCGAATAGGGGTATTCGCTAGCCAAGAAATGCTCCACTTCCGAATCGGAGTCCTCACTCAACACGATAGGGTTTGGATCGACAGGAGGTTTTGGCTTATTTCTTGCCATTCATGAAATTAAACGCGCATTCTTTTTCCCTTTGGTGTTTACAGTGGGTTTCACCTTAGGATTTTTGCCCAAAGGCTTAACAGTCTCAACACCCTTAGTCACAGAGTGGGGTAGGTTGATAGGTGAGTCGGCCAAGGGTTTAGGTAGCAGGATGTTGTAGAGTACTGGGGGTACAGCCTTGTCCTCGCTCACCATAGGTTTGTCAACCTGTGGAGGGTTTGAATCCTGAAAATCATTCTGAGAAAGGAAATTGCTCCAACAATCTCCCCGTAGACTCAAATGACAGACAACAATAAGCTTAACCAGCCCATAATGAAAAAGGCTACTATTAGCCTGATTTCTTTTGTACTTCTTTGACATTTTAAACAGGCTTCTATGCAAATAATAAGGCATATTGAGCTGATAACCCATAAAAACCATAAGCAAACGTAGGTGATGTAAAAACACAAACCCGTACCAACCTTCACAGGTGATAAACTGTTTGATTATCATCAATAAATCATGCCAATGTTGTTTAAGCATCGTTACTGGCAAGCCTTTATCACAGGAGGTGATTTTACGCGACTCGAAGAGCAGTATCCAAGAGACCTCCTCTACTTTGCAGTTCTTGGACCATCGTTGTCCAGTGGCAGGCAAACCCGTAGCAAGACTGATAAACTGTTCATTAATTTCTAATTGAATATCACCGACCTTAGCTCAACAGCCATCAAAGGTCATGGCGAATTGTCGAGCTACACATAGGTTAAAACCCTCGAATTTTTGTATAAATGGAAGCCACCCATTTTCCTCGAGGTCACCACGGGCACTGTCAAACATCAACAGGGCCTGGTTGCCATTGGGTTCAGCCCTCACAACTGGGGCCATGGTGCGAGCACATGGTAAGGGTTTGGTTCGAATTCACCAACGCACAGGAGCAGAGTCATTTGGTCTAACAGCAATGAACAATCAAAGGGGAAGCATTAATGTGCACATGCGAGGGTGGTGGAGTTATTCACCACCATGCACAATAGTTATGGTAAAGTAAAACCACCAAGTCCCACATCTGTTCAAACAATCATAGCATAGTTCAAAACCATATCGTTTGGCCAACAAAAGAATCAAATGGTGAGTGTTATGCCAACGCACCATTAACTATAGTTTTTAAACCATTGACTTTCAATGTGCAACCAACACCGGGTGTTAACCATGCGACATTGTATAAATGTTTAATCAAAAGTTTTAAACCATTGTGCCAATTGATACTCATAAAATTTACAAGCCAAGAGCCATAAAAAGATTATCATAAGGGTCATATCGTATATAAAAACAAAAATAAATCATGACCCCTATACAATTCAATGATTAGGCGAGTCACAAAAATTATATAAATCTATATGCTCAATCCCTCACAAGTTTAATAAAATGAAGTTATGCAATCCATATAAAAATATCCAATGAGCATAGTTGGAAAATCCTTTCAGCCACATAATGATAAACAAAAGGTAAGTGCCATAGAAAATATCGATAAAAAGATGACGACAGTTCAGATAGTGATCGAAATGTGACCTCGAAAGGAGAAGTTTTCATGATTACAATCGTGAAAACTTAATGGAGACAAACTTGCAATTGTCACAAGAAATGAAAATATCGTCTATTTGAAACATGCGACGACAACTTGAATTTCAGAAGACATAGGTGTAGGCAGCTTATAGGACAGTAGAAAAAATTGAATTGGCTGCCAATAATGGCGACACACTGGTAGAAGCAGTTATCTCTGTCAAAAGAAATAAATTCAGATTGGGACAGCAAAGAAAATTTCAACTCAAAAACAACAACCAGAAAATCGTACAATCATCATCATTTACCATATTTTCCAACAGTGTTTTAAAATATGAAAACTGATAACAGTCTTAAGATCAGCAAGTCACGATATTAAAGATAAAATCTTCAATACTGTTGGCATGGCCACTGCTGCCAGCAGGCGTCCATAGCCTCAACAGGGTTTCCATTTAACCCACTCTGACATCTGTATCCTGTCAAGAAGTTCTGGATCAGAATAAAGGACATTAAAGAGGTTTCTTATATTTTTTACATATTTTCATGTACCCGACATTGCTTCGCTGCCAGCGGGCCTGTTCAGTACCCCGACGAAGTTGTCTTGGCGCCATGCACGCATTTACCCGCTGCCAGCAGACCTGTTCAGTATCCTGGCGGGTTTACAAGCACTTCCCACAGCTCTTATTAATAATTTTATTTTGTTTTTCTTTTGTAGATATCTGAGTGGGGTGACGCTGATAATCTTAATATTTTAACATATTTTTCCAGACCTCATCAGAATTTTTTTAACACTGTCCTTTATTCAGCTCCAGAGATGTTTTATTTATAAAAACAACTTCCTATGACAGGGAGACATCTTTTTTGAGTCATTCCTTTACGGAAAAGGGACAGCATAAAAAGATAATAGATGATCATGACAAAATTTGCTCAGAGATTGAAATCAGTAAACTTCTTTCAAACAACAAAATTTTTCCAACGTAGATATCCACTTAGCAATATATCACTGATGTTTGTACAAACTTTCAGAAGTTATTTCAGTGAAGAAATTTTTCTATTGTCTTTGTCTGAATGGCTCAATGCACAGGTATGGGTATTTTTCAAAAAGACAACAAAAATGATCAAAATCAAAATCAAAATCAAAACAGAAAGAAAACGAAAAATGCAAACAAAAACGAAATATTTACATAATATACAAGGGTATTTATCAGGCAAAGTATCTTTTCAGGGCTTTGCCATTCACCGGGTAGGTGTCAAGCTGCCCTTCAAGATTCTGCAATCGAAAGGAACTAGGACCCAACTTTTCAGCAATTAGAAATGGCCCAAGCCATAAGTTTTGAAACTTGGTGTGCTCACCCTTTCCTTCGTGTGGTTTGTCCCATTTTAAGACGAGATCGCCTACTTCAAAATTCCTATCAGAAGCAGAATTATAATCGAACCAGCTTTTAATCAATTGTTGATGTTGATCTAATTTATGCTTAGCTTGGGATCTTACTTCTTCCAGTTTCATCAAAGCATTAATGCGACTTTCTAAAGGGGGACAATCTTCTTCTTGGAATTTTTGTGCTAACTGAAGTGAAGGAAGAAGAATGTGAGGTGGCAGAATGGATTCTCTACCATAAACGAGAAAAAAGGGGAGGTTACCTATAGTGGCTTTGGGTGTTACCCTATCAGCCCACAGTGCATTCAGCAGTGCATTGTGCCAGTTCTTGTGATTTTCAGCCACTGTCCTCTTGATAATTTTGATCAAGTTCTTGTTTGTTGATTTTGCTAAGCCGTTGCCCTAGGGGTAGTAACTAGCAAAATACTTCAGCTTAATTCCTTTCTCCAAAGCAAACTTGCTCATCTCAAGAGAAGAAAAGTATGAAGCGTTATCAAATACTAGACACTCAGGGATACCGAAACGAGTGATAATATTCGAGTTCAGAAAAGCAATCACCTGACTTGTGTTAACATTTCTTAGCGCAGCAGCTTCGGACCATCGTGTAAAGTAATATGTGGCTGTCATGATATACTTGTGATGTTGTGAGGATGGAGGGTTAATAGGACCTATGATATCAAGGCCCCATTGCTGGAAAGGAGAATCTACTGAAACGGGTTGCAAGGGAAAGGCTGGTTTTTGCAACCGCCCAGATGCTTTCTGATAGATGATACATTTACGACACAAGGCATGGGCATCCCTAAAAAGTGTGGGCCGGTAGTAACCGGCTCTTAAAACCTTATGAGCAGTGGTGTCGCCACTGAAGTGACCACCAGCTTCTCCTGCATGCAACTCAAGCAAGAATTTTTCTGCTTCGTCTTTTTCGAGGCAGCGCATCAGTACGTCGTCAAAATTTTGACGAAATAGTATATCGTTAACTAGATGAAAGGAGGTGGACTTTAGTCTCAACGCTCTTCTTTTGGCGGGGTCAAGGTGACGAGGCGCTGATCCATGTTTGAGACAGTATCTAATATCGTCGTACCAGGGACTAACGAGGTTTTGCGCATAATAAATTAAACTTTGATCGCATTGTTCTGGGTTTGACGTATCACTATCTTCTTGCTGTCATATTTCTGAATCAACAACCAACTTACACAACCCTTGGCCTCTCACGATCTGAGCTGGGGTGATTTCTAAGTCATACTCCTGCAAGGAGGTGACCCAGTTGGCTCTCTTCTCTCCTAACTCTTTCTGCACTAACAAGTTCCTTACGGCAGGGTAGGGGACAATGATTTCTATCCTTGACTTCAAAAGATAGGACCGGAAATGCTTAACTACTTTGAAAACAGCGTAGGCTTGTTGATCAACTGTTGGGTAGTTAAGTTCAGCACCTTTGAAAGCAGAGCTCATAAAGGTGATGGGTACTTCGTTGTTCTTGGAATTCTTCTGAGTTAGGACTGCGGCATAGGAACGGTCAGAGGAAAAAGTATAGAGTGTAAAATATTGAGAGAAGTTAGGGCTCATGAGAGACGAAGCGTCTATTATGGCCTTCTTTATAGCATTAAAAGCTTGGTTTTTTGTGGGTCCCCAGTGATATTGGGTGTCTTTCTTAATTAGGTTTTGTAGAGGCCTGACCATTTCGAAGAAGCTGGGAACAAATCTTCTCACGAAGTTAATCTGGCCTAAGAAAGACTGCATGGATTTCTTGGATGTAGGTGGGGGAAGTTTAGCGATGACTTGAGTCCTTTTAGGGTCAATAATCATTCCATCGCTAGACACAATGAATCCTAGTAATTTACCCTGTTCTACCGCAAAGATGGACGTCTTGGGGTTCAAGGAGATGCCGTATTTATGACATCGTAGCAGAACAGCTCGTAAGTGATCTAGATGATCGTCTTTGTTTTTAGAATAAACGATCACATCATCTAAGTAAATTAAGCCTTGAAAAGCAATGTCCATTACTCTCTGAAAGGTAGCACCAGCATTAATCAAACCAAAGGGCATTTTGTGATAAGCATAAGTGCCCCATGGGGTACGGAAGGTAGTTTTTAGTTGGTCTAGCGGAGACATCAGGACTTGGTTGTATCCAGAGAAACCATCCAATAAAGATAGCCTCTCGGAACCAGATACTTGTTGCAGGATCTGTTCCATGGGTGGGACAGGATAATTGTCTTTGTCAGACACTCTATTGAGGTTTTGGAAATCGACACAGAGTCAGATTTCCTCGTTTTTCTTCTGAACTGGGACAAGGTTGGAAACCCATTGAGTGTGTCTAACAGGAAAGATTATTTCATCACTTAGGAGTTTATTCAATTCTTTTTGAACGGTCGGTTCAATTTTAGGGTGCATTTTCCTCAGTTTCTATTGGAAGGGTAAGGTTTGGGGCTTCATCGGGATGACATGCTGTATAATATTAGGATCGAATGTTTTAAGATCATCGTATGTCCATGCAAAGACATCCTTAAATTCTTTAAATAATTTAACAAAAGCATCTTTTTCTTGTTTAGAACATCCCAAGCCTAGATTGATACACTGAGGATTTTCACTAGTCCCTAAATTGACTTTTTCATAAGACAACGAGGAGCTATTAGTTTTACAATTGACCGTATTTTTAAATTTATCTTCAAAATCATAAAACTTTTCTAATCTAACTATGGATTTGGGTATGAAATTTACCATGTCCGATAGAGCTTCAGGAGATTTTGGATCAGGTATTACCGTAAAATCGTGCAAATTGTCGTCATGTGTGCGTTCATCTATCACTGCGCCTTGAAAGGTCTCTTCCATGTGCAGAAAGTTAATGATTTGCTGATCATCGTCAAATACTCTCCAGTTTGTGATATTGTCAGGAACAGATGGTCGAAACAATAGCTCAATGGAGAATGCATTTGGGGACAAGCCTTCTGCAGGAAGAAGTTTAGAGGCTACATTAGCTAGTAGATCTGCTTCAGTATTATTTAATCTAGGAATGGAATTTATATTGAAAGAAGAAAATTTATTCATTAAACTCCATACCTCAGACTGGTAACTTTTGAGATGCGGGGTAAGACAGTGTATTGAGTCCCTTACCTGTCTAACCACTATTTCAGAGTCGCCAAATACAACCAGGTTTTGAATGTCCATATCCAAAGATTTTCTGAGACCTAGTAGTAAAGCCTCATATTCTGCAGTATTGTTAGTACATTCAAATTCTAGTCTACAATCCATTAATGTCTTATTACCTGTCGGATCGATAATGATGCAGCCTCCACCAGCTCCTTCCTTAAAATTAGAACCATCGAAATATAGAGACCAAATTTGGTTTCCATCGGGCTCATGGGACTGTTGCATAGAAGTTATTGGTTGCACGTATGCTATGATCTTGGACTGTTGTTCTGGATTGTTGATAGGTGAAACTTCGGCCATGAAATTTCCGAAGAAGGTATCCATCCCTTGCACTTCAGGTGAATCAGCAGGAGGTGTGTATGGTTCGTTGGGATCGTTCAAATCTGTAACCATGAACTTGAGGTAGCGCTCACGATTCACTCTGATCTTGTTGGGCTTACCATTCTCTGGAATCCATAAGTGGGACCAGTCTGTCACGAAGTAACCATGTAGCTACTCCGACCAGTCCCTGCTCAAAAATAGACCATACACTTCTGGAATATCCACCACAATTATATCAATAACTTGATGAACCTTTGGGTTAGACGATAATCTAGTTAGCACATTCTTTAGTTCGCCTATAACTTTAACATTTGTTCGATCAAGTTGTATGATTTTTAAAGAAGATGGTTCTACTTCAGCGTTAATCTTTTGATAGACCGACCAAGGCATCACATTAGATGACGCTCCTAAGTCAACCATACAATTGTGCACATTTCTGTTGAAAATATCGAAAGTTAAAAGAAAAGGAGGTACATTCTTGCGAGTAATAAGAGTAGCAGTTTGTGGCTTTTTACTCGCAATTTCTAATGCTACTTTATCTACATTATTATTTACATTATTTACAGGGGTTACAGGAAGGCTTCCTTTATCTTGAGGATCAGGATTATTTTTAATGGAAGTCTTCTGCGGAACTTTTCTTTGCACAACCTTGTTACCAATTGAATTACCATTATTGTCGTTCTTTGAAATATTTTGCAACATTTTTTGTAACAAAAATGGAAACTTCAGTAACTCATAAATAGAAATGTTAGCCCTTAATTTTTTAAGATCTTCAACAACATCATAATATAATTTGGGGCTGACACTACTCTGTTTAGTCTCTGCTAATTTAGATGGCTTTGGAGGTGAAGTTGTAGTGTTCTCGGTGGAAGTCTTGTTTGCAGTCTTACTCCTAGTGTTATAAGGATGAACAGTCTCGAAGTTGGCTTGGAAGATGTTATCCGAGAAGTGTCCAAAAATGTTTGGAGAAGACTCTTCTTCTAGAACTGTCTCTGGTTCTGCTTCCTCCTGAGGGATATCAGGGGGCATCAAGTTATCTTGGGCTTCTAGAATTGTTTGAATAACACATTGCAAACTTTCTAGATTAAGGCCTTCGGTGGCTGGATTCGGTCGGTTGGTAGGAAAGGGCTTTCAGAAAGGAGGTTTGTAGGGTCCTTTACTCGAGGAAGCTTCTTCAATCAACCTTTTTAAGTCTATAACTTGATTCGATAGTTTTTGAACAACTTTAGTTAAATTTTTCAAATCAGAGTTTTCAGGTTGTGTTTTGCTTTGAGTGGGTCTGGGGAGAATTTCAATCTTCTTTTTGGAAGAAGAAACAGTCTCAGTTTCATTGCTAGAAGAGTCCTTAAGACTAAGTATGTCTTTTTCAATCTGGGTAGCTTCTTCGAAGGCTTCTAACAATGTGGCCTTTTTAGATCGTTTGACCCAAATAGCTATACTTTGATGTAGAGCTTTAGTGTAGTAAGCTATTACAAGACTCTCAGCAGGCATAGAGTCTGCAGGGATTCGGTTTTTAAGTGTCAAGAATCTTTGGTTAAAATCTTTGACTTTTTCTTTCGAGTTCATTTTTAAGCTTGAAAGGTCCATGACTAAGACTTCTGGAGGTTTACCATCTCCGAATTTTTCCAAAAAGCATGACTCAAACTTTTCCCAAGACACGATGGTATGGGGCTATTGGGAAAAATACCAAGTGGATGAATTACTCTCAAAAGTATAAGGGAACAACCTACAGACAACATCTTCATGTTCAACATTATGGAGTCTGATGGCTAACATAAATTTTTTGATATGATCTTCAGCTATCTGTTTTGAATCGGGATCAAACTTAGGAAGCCATTTCTTCGGGTGCTTAGGTAAAGGGTGTTGGGCTCCAGGTACAGCTACGACATCCTGGTCCAACCAGGGTCTAGTAGGGTTGTTCTGATTTTCCATTGGGGTAGTGGGTGTGGAAGGCTGAGAAGATGAGTTACCTTCATCTGACGAGGAATCTCCTCCAGAAGAGGAAGGAGATGAGGGAGGTGGTGAAGGAGGTATCCCAGATCCTCCTGCAACAGGGTTTTAGTTTGGATTTGTAGGATTCACAGCGAGGTTGGTATCACCTAATTGTTCTCTGATATCGAAGAAGTCTAAAGGTTGACCCCACGGATGGTTTGGTCACCTAAGACTAGCTAAGGAACTATGTGTTTTGATAAGAGATTGATGAACGATCTCTTGGATGTCACCACCTATAGGATTAGGGGTTGTTGGCTCAACTGTGATCTGAGGATCGTCGATTGAAGTAGTTGTTGTTTGAAGAGGGATATTGTCGTTTGAATGGCTTCTAGTCACTATAGGTGTGCGATTAGGTGGTGGAGGAGTCTTGCGACTGCCTCGTGCCATTAATTAAGTTCAAGCCCTCCTTCTAGCACCATTTGTTGACAGGCGAAATTGACCGTCCGTCAACTGAGAGAGTGGAACCGGTCCGGGGTTGTCTAAATAACCCAAGCTGTTTGGAATGAACCACCCTGATGGGTTTAACGGCTCCATTGGCCGCTCTAAGGTTCTAAGAAAACCAAAGAGAAAACTAATATAAACTAACTAATCTAATTAAAACAAATAAATTAAACTAAAACTAAATAAAACAAACTAAATAATATGAAATACAAGAAAATAAACTAACTAACAATAAAACTAACTAAAACTAACTAACAATAAAACAAACTAATACACTAATCTAATTAAAACTAACTACTAAACAAATTAACTAATCTACTATCTATCTATCTATCTATCTATCTATATATATATATATATATATATATATATATATATATATATATATATATATATATATATATATATATATATATATATATATATATATATATAT
>JASDQU010371791.1:28401-40657 GCA_032191745.1 Picea mariana | reverse complement strand
CATCCACCAAACTCTCATGTCTATTGGCCTCCATCGATCCATAACAAATATACCCTCAAATCGAGCATATGTGAGGGTCACATGAACACCTAGTTTTCCCATGTTCTCTCTCCTCACTGCACTCTATTGTAGGGATGGAAGGTCCAACCCCTCTCCCAACATCACTTGTAGGAACCTCTTGCCAAGATAATGCTACAAAATTTCCATGCTACACCAAGATTCGAGTCAAGGATGATACTTATAATTGTGTCTCGGTGATGCTTTCTACGGTGGGAGGATGTTGAGCAAGGGATTTAGGCCTTTACTTAGGAGGATAAGGACCTAGTGTTGGGTCACTCCTAGCATTTTATTTGTCCTATGTGAACCCATCACCCACCCCATGGATGTCACCAATCTCAAAGTAGTTGAAATGGTGACACAACATAAACTCTGCCCATAATTTCCTAATGAAATATAGAGGCACATCTCGATTATTGAAGTGGGGTTTGTCAAACACCATAAACCACCTATCCATCCAATTATCCTTAAATTGTTGGTAGGTGTACTAGTCCATACAAAAGAATGTCTTTCTGATTAGCGGTTGTAGTCCATTTCTATGATCAATGAACAATGTCATCAATTCTTGTTTTGTAATGTTTAAGTATCTCACTTGGTTTTTATCTAGGTTAGTCCTGTAATATTTGATCATATCCCTATAATTAGAAATATTTCTTAACTGGTCTTGTGCACTTGCAATAGATGATACAATGGTTTCCAAAGAAGCAACTAATGACAATCGAGAGGGATCTCTAGTATTTTGTAAGTCTTCAATAAGAGATCTAAGACACATCAACCCTTCATCAATTTCCATGTTAACATTTGTTGGTTGTGGGTTGGGGTTTGGTGTGCCTTTCTATGGTTTTGGTTTTCTCTAGGTTCAATTTTAATTATGTGTGTTGCAATTTAATAATGTAATTTATATAAATTAGTTAGGTTGATTTTTTAAATGGTTTAGGAAATTAAAAAAGCAAGAAATTGCATGCAAATAAATACCTAGAATGCCTCATAGATGGCATCAGGATCATGTGGATACCTTGTTAGAAAAATACTAAGGCTTCAATTTTCTCAATCACCCCTCAAATGCACCATGTGGAAAGTAGAATAAGGAAATAAAGTGGTCATGGGCCCTTTTATTTGGGCTCAACAGGAACATGCACACCAAGTAGTAAGTAGAATGAGGAAATAAAGTGGTTGTCGGCCCTTTTATTTGGGCCCAATAGGAACATGCACACCAAGTGGTAAGTAGAATGAGGAATAAAGTGGTTGTGGTCCCTTTTATTTGGGCCCAATAGGAACATGCATGCGTTTATAGAGTGTGTGTGCATTCTTGAGAATGCATGCATGTTCTTACTGAGGAGCCAAGTTGGCATCCTCAGTGGCGTTCAGGGTTTGTCAGGCCAATCACATTAGGAATGAATGTGTGTTCTTAAGAACACACACATTCTTGTATGAGCATATTGGAGCTCACTCGATTTCCACCTTTTTGTCCACCAACTTCTTGCGGACACCCAGAAGTGACATAAATTTTTTCTATGATATTAATGTACTGTTTGTATCCAATGCGTTATTCCGAGATGAGATTTATAGTCCTAATTTACATATATCTTGTGATTCATGTATAGATAGGGAAATTATAGAACTAACCAAAGTGATAGACATCATGGGAAGAATAACTCCAAGGTTCCATGGTGAAATATAAAAGATTCCTACTATCCGGAAAGAAAGAGCGTGAGAGAAAAGTCAAAGGAATTGCTCACTAGGAACACAACCATTTTTAAAAATGGCTAATCACTAGAGTGTTAGGCGGAAATATTGTAGTTTAATTTCGTTGTAGTACTTGCCCAACTATTTAATTTGTCAATCCGAGGTTCGTAGGCTTATGAAGCAAACACACTATATATGCAGGACTAAAGTAGAAGTAATCTAATCTAAATTGCTAAAATGAAATTAATCTATGAAAGCATTGAAAGACTAACTAGGAAAGTAGAAAATTAGTCTAGGAAAGCAATACAACATGTGAAGAGTTGAATGACAAAAGACATATGTGAGCTCACACAATAATTCTATCGCAAATTACATTACAAGAATTAAATGACAAATCATGAAAGAATAACAATGAAAGAATCAAAGCTAAGAATCCCCTTCTCCTAATTACAAGACTAAATTATGAATTACATGGCCCCCTCATGAAGAGAGAGCACTCTCTTATATACATGAAAGTCTTGAAGATAAGATAAGAGTGTCATAATTACAAATCCACTATTCTCTCAACCACTGTCAACTACTTTCCCATTATTACAAGATATGATCCCTTCAAATCCTCCAGACATCTCTCACATATCATAGATAATATATGCCAACCAAATCTTCCATGTTCTTTTCCTTGAGCTTAACTTCAAATCTCTTTCAAATATTAGAAGTTTGAATATGTAATTCGAATTTGAGGATAGGTGGTAAATTTTGACTTCGTGAAATCTTCAAATATGCCTGCACACATCATCAAACTCATCCAATCTTGATATATGATGAAAATATGTTAATTTTCTAATATTTAATCACAAATTCACTTATAATACTAAAATGAATAAAGTGGAAAATAATAATGTGAAACCCAAATGTATTTATGAAAATGGTATGATGGAAGGTTAATGGGACGATGGAATGTAATGAATAATGAAGGAAAATATGGATGAAAATACGACATTTTTGAGGCCCAACATCTCCCCCAACTGAACTTGTTGCATGTCCTCATGCAATCGTGCATGGATTTTCTTAGGAACTTTTGACATTCAAACTTTGGCTTTGATTGATGATGTCTTTTTAATAAGGAAAATTTCCAGGATTTGAAATACAGGAGTAGCAGCATGCAAAATACATGTGTAACAACATGTAATACATGTGTAACAGTGTGTGAAATTTTCTTATGGTTGGTTCTTGTGTGACAACCATGAATACAAAGAATGTTGGTTCTTGTGTTAACAACATTAATTTCACTTATTTATTTGCTTGCTGCAATAATTTAGTCATATACTCACTAGAAATAATAAGCTATCAATGTGCATAAGAAAGCATCATTGTGTATAAGAAAGCCTTTTCTTTATCTTTATGAATCGTGCCAATATGTATATCAATCGAAATGAAACAAAGTGTCGTTGGAAAATAAATGTTAGTGAATCATAAATGGAATGATGAAATGGTAAAATGGAATAATGGTAATGAATATGTAGTGTTGGCACAAGGGTAGACCCATGGTTCAATGCTCAAGAGCACACCAAAAAACCCCTAACTATCGGCTCTTTCACCAACACCTGCGAAGCATATGAAGTTTCAATCGAGGTAGAGGCAGGGGTGGTTGCAAGACTCAGGTGTCTGCAATCTTAGCCGGGACACAGATCTGTGATTATATCATTTACATAGCACTTATCATCGATCATTCATCACTATTCAACCCTTATTATACTTCGCAGATAGCACAGAGCATCATGGTGTACACTCAGATCTACTGTATTTCAACACTTAACCATAGTAACCCAGATCAGATCTAGTAGATCAGCACTAAGCATCCTCATACACATCATATCTAACAATCATATATATCTAAGAAGCACATAGCATAAGTGGATATATCAAAGCACGTAGCATAAGCAAATATAAACACATTGAATCAAAGCATAGAGCATAACATGCAGATTTACGTGGTTCACCCCCACCTTGGGGCTACATCCACAAGATCTTCTTCTTTATTATCATCTTCAATCTATTACAAGCACAAAGACTCCAAAACCCTTATTCGCATAGGGCAGAAGATCTGTGCAGCTTGCTAGATCCTTCTTCCTTGCGTTACAACTCTTAGCTTTCTATAGCAACCTTGCAAGCCTTACACAGTTCGCATAAAGAACTTATTCAACATCACATAGATGCACTATCAATTGCACTAAGGAATCACATCTACTACATCTTACATTTCCTATCCTTCTATTTATACATTACAAAATTGGGCGTAAGCGTGGGTAAACCCATGGGCCGACATCCCTTTCCCATTACATATTCCCAAAAAACCCAAAAAGGACCCAAAAGGGGGCCTAGCTTCCGCAATTTCCACTTCGCTTTGCGCTTTGTCTTCGACAGGCTGTTGAAGTCGCAAAAATGGTCAATTATGACCAAGTGTTCCTCAAAACTTGGTCAAGGGCCAACATGTAGTGAATATAGGTTCTGCCCCCCCCAACTGAAATAGTTGCATATCCTTATGCAACTTGGCATAGGTTATGAAAGTGAAAAAGTAAATAGAACGTAGTGAGAAAATTTTCCAAAGTTATTCATTACTAGAAAATAAAGAATTACATGATTAAAGATTAGAAAAGAGCATACCTCCACTTACCCAAGAATGATGATGAAAAGTGAAAGAGGAATATGGCTGATACTGGTGCTGGAGCATGGAAGATGTCACTACTGCAAGATCATGAAAATGGAACTACTAATGCTGTTGTTGCTGTAACTGGATCATGGGAAGTGAAGGAATCTGAACTGCTACTACTGAATCATGAAAAATGTGGAAGGAAGAGAATATGGAACTGTGGTACTCTCATAGATCTGAAATCAAACTACTTCAACTGCTAAGGGGATCATGAAAAAGTGTATAGTCTTCACCCGCTACAAACCGATGGTACAATTCTAATCATGTGAATGAATGTTTCGGTGTCGAGCATGAAGATAAATCATTGGATTACCGACTATTGATGAATGCCATTAACCAATGTGAGACAAACTCACCAGTGATGTCAATGAGTGCCAAGGTACCTGAGTACATCTTGCGAAGTGCGAATAGATGGGTTGATGTCGTGCCACTTGCAAAATCTGACAATCAAGGGACATTGATGTATTCCCATGATTGTTGGTGATAAAACTTTCCATTAAGGCATGCAAGCCTCAAGGTACTCAAAAGGAACTCTAGTCTATATCCCAAATAAGGTGTCGAGGTCGATGGGGAAAGAATGTTGAAAGGTGGGCCTTAAGGAATCCCACATCAATGAACACGAGTTTGTAAAAACATTAGTAAGACTATATATGAAAATATCTCAGTAGCAACAGTGTTTATGAAAAACAAATCAAGGAAATGTGATCAAGGAAAGGGAACTTGACTGGTTTTATTTATGAGGCACAATGAACTGAAAAGAAGGAAGGAAAAAAGGTATGCGATTTAGAAAAATAAGCGTGTGTGAAGTGATAAAGGATAGATGTAAGATAGGCTTCAACACAGGGATAACCAATCTGTTTTGAAGGAGCAATGGGAAGAAATAAGTCATGACACAAAATGGTTTGATAAATGGTCACTGTGTAACAACAAACATCATGATTAGTATAATCAAATCCTTCAAGTTGTAAACATGTTTCTTGTGAAAATATTTGTGACTCTCGAAAATCACTTTGCAATCGGCCGCGAACCTGAAAAATCTTAGTACAAATTCCTGCAATCAAAACTTCGTGAGAGCATTGAAAAACATAAAATTCAAGAGATAAGTACAAATGCGAGAAAAATAAAGTGTGTATGAACCTATCTCCCACGTTGGTTTTGTCACCGATGGCTGTCAAAGTGACTTCAAGTAAAAAAAATAGCGTTTAAGCGTAAAACCATGCGTCTGTATAGTTTTCAGAAAATTGAAAAAGTCCATTGCAATTTTTTTCGATTTAATGATTTTTTTCGTTATTTTTATAATTTTTTATGATTGTTACTTTATTCTGATAATACACATGGTAAAGGAAAACAACACACAAAAGTATTGTCTTGGTTGTACCAAATTTTGCAATGCGCATAATAACCAGTTGCTGCTGTAAGTAAAGTCCTGGAATACAAAATATGTTGCTTGTCAAATTTACCCAAGAAATTAGTCAAATTTGTTCCATTGATTTGGATTGTTTTGTTGCATAATCAAACTTGTTCATCTCAAATATATTGAACCTTCAGAGCATACAATTCTCTATGAAAAATATCAACCTGTAAGAAAATGCAAAAGTTGATCCTAAATAGAGTAATACACTTCTTGCAAAAACACGTCAATCAGAAATTCCAAGAACATATAGATGTTCTGAAAATTTTATTGTACCAGCCCTCCAAATTGGTCCATTCTGCCATGTTTGGAAAACCGGCCATCCCAAAATCTGACTTCCTCATGTTCCAAAAAATTGAAACTACTCTCAAAACAACTGGAATTTTCAAAAACCACTCGTGAGTCAGTTAAACGAGACCCTTCTGCACAAAACCCATGTGCCATATTTTTGAAATTCATCACGGTTTGCGCATAAATTTCACCCGAAGTCGACTGACGTTAATTGACAGACAATTTCAAATTGAGAGCGAGACATGAAGAATCATGCTAACATCATGCCCTCCAAGGATGACATTCCCAAGAAAAAGAAAAATTCTCGGAGAATTCATAATGAGGGGACCCTGGGAATGAGATCTATGTTAATTATTCAAGCTTAATCCAAGGAGTAAATCTCAGCAAGAATTACTTTCAAATAGCATGCACAACAAACATTTTGCCTTCGTTCCTCATTTGACAATAGTTTCATTATTCACCATTCAGATTTTGAGGAATGATCGAGAAAAATCCACAACCAAATAATAGAATGATCCGTCGAATAAGAAATGGCGTAATATTTTAATCTCAATAAAGCATGTTGATGGGTAGAAAATTTAGGAAAGCCAATCGATATTTCAAAATAGTTATGGGACAGTGAGACTTATGTAATTTGGTTTCATTATCTTCGTCTAACAATTGTGATTTTAATACTCAGAATATATATTTTTGATTGGAGAAATCGTAACAACTACAGACCTTCCCATATTTCTTGCTTGGTATTTAATTTTTTTATATGAAGCCCAAATTGAACGCAAATCCCATCTTTTTGAAATATATAGAATTAATTAATTTTTTCGTTGTCTTACTCAAATTCTCATGCGTTAGAAATTTAGGATTATCATTGATTGATTTGTTGTTGCAACGGGCCAAAGCTCATTTGATGGGCATCAAAACTCATTGCATTCTTTCGATTCGAGCTAAGTATAAATCAACTATGCAGAAAAAAATCTAAGTGTTTTTGTAAATGCAATTCAATCAATCCCAATCACAGTTTCAGCTTAATTCCTATTTTTTTTTCTTGGCATGAGCCCGATAATGCACCTTAAATGTGTAGATCTAATCGATGTGGAGACTTAAAAAATTATCATGATCATGTTGTTTTATTGTTGCAGGTTTTGTTCAGATAAGGCGAAAAGATGGTCGCTCAAACCAAAAATAACCTAGACCAAAAAGTTAAAAATGCGAAGAGCACAGGCATGACATTGTTCAATCACTGTTACAACAAAAACATCACTGTTTCAGCAAGTAAAATTTCGCTGTAACATGTAAAATTTCGATGTATCAGTATGTTGTAACATGTAAAATTTTCGCTGTAACATGTAAAATTTGGTTTTGTTTTTATTCATCTGTGTTTTTATACTTGCAGGTCTAGGATGAACACACAAAAATTTATTTTTCTTTTTACGTTTTCAGAAAAAAAATAAAAATAAATAAATAAATAAAAAATATATATTCTGCAAATTAAAAAAAAAAAAACAAATTGAGCGAATGGAACAAATTGCAGATGAAAAACATATTAGGAAAAAGTTTTTCATCGTCAACAACCAAAATTCTTCTTGAAATCAATTTAGAAATCCTATTTTCTGATCAGGGTTTTATTCGTTATCCTACCTATTCTATGCTAATTAGAAATAAAAATTAGTTACGTGTCGACAAATTTCTAGTGGAGCCATTCACGTAACAGTAACAACGATATGTTCAGTGGTAATTTTTCAAATGAATAATGGAAATATTCGAGAGTGAATGAATCTAGTTGCTATGACTGCAAACTTTCTAAAAAATAAAAAAATTGATCTAATCGGGTACTTACCTGGAACCATTGCCCGATAATGCTTTCATAGGCACATTTTTCCTCACTCAAATATTGTTGTAAATCCTCTTCATCTTCCTCAATCTCCTGCTCGAATGATTGTTCGTCATCAAATATGTAGGGTTCTTCAGATGTTGAATCTTTGTGCGTTTCTGGAGTATTTGAATCTTTAATTGTTGTTAAGATCTCCTCTTCCTGAGAAGAGGAGATCCCGACTTTTGCTAGGATCTGAGTGAGCCATTCCAAGCTAACACTCACCATGTTGAAAAAGGAATTATTATAGCACCCATAAAATAAAATCAAAACAAATTGCATAAAAATCACACTTCGCAAAAATTAAACAGTCATACTGAAAACAAATACTCTTCACAGTTGCGGAAATCAAGCACACTTTCTGAAATTGAAATCACTCTTGTATAAATTGAAATTCACACTTGCGAAAATTGAAATTCACACCCTAGTTACGCTTGCAAGAATTGAAATTCACACTCTAGTTACGCTTGCAGGAATTAAAATTCATACCCTAGTTACGCTTGCAGGAAAATAAAACTAAACTTCAATCCATTGTGCTTTCCCCAGCAACGACGCCAAAATGTTAGGTGTAAATATTGTCATTTAATTCAGTTGTAGTACTTGCCCAACTATTTAATTTATCAATCCAAGGTTCATAGGCTTACGAAGCACACACACTATATATGCAGGAAGAAAGTAGAAGTAATCTAATATAAATTGCTGAAATAAAATTAATCTAGGAAAGCATTGAAATACTAACTAGGAAAGAAGGAAATTAATCTAGGAAAGCAATACAACATGTAAAGAGTTGAATGACAAAAGACATATGTGAGCTCACACAATAATGCTATCTCAAATTACATTACAAGAATCAAATGACAAATCATGAAAGAATAACAATGAAAGAATCAAAGCTAAGAATCCCCTTCTCCTAATTACAACACTAGATTATGAATTACATGCCCCCCTCATGAAGAGAGAGCACTCTCTTATATACATGAAAGTCTTGAAGATAAGATAAGAGTCTCATAATTACAGATCCACTATTCTCTCAACCACTCTCAACTACTTTCCCATTATTACAAGATATGATCCCTTCAAATCCTCCACATATCTCTCACATATCTTAGATAAGCTATGCCAACCAAATATTCCATGATCTTCTCCTTGAGCTTAACTTCAAATCTCTTTCAAATCTTCAAAGTTTGAAGATGTAATTCGAATTTGAGGATAGGTGGTGAATTTTGACTTTGTTGAAATCTTCAAATATGCCTGCACACATCATCAAACTCATCCAACCTTGATATATAATGAAAATATATTATTTTTCTAATATTTAATCACAAATTCACTTATAATACTAAAATGAATAAAGTGGAAAAGAATAATGTGAAACCCAAATGTATTTATGAAAATGGTATGATGGAAGGTTAATGGGACGATGGAATGTAATGAATAATGAAGGAAAAGGAAGATGAAAATATGACATTTCTGAGGCACAACATAGACTGAGAATAATAGTGAGAATAATAGGCTATGCAACAAGAGATTATTGTCTAAAATAGAAAATAAAATGAAGATATTCATGCATAGCCCCATTTCAAATTTCTAAAGAAACAACGACTCATATTCCATGTTATAGTTTGTGAGGTGAGTTGTTTAATTAGTAGGAAGATGCAATGTCAATAATGCCTACATTAACTACCTATGGGAGCATGGGAAATCAGAGAGTCGAGGAGCAGGTTGGAGATTTCTGAATTTTCCTTTGGCGGGAAAGATGGTTGCTATCAGGTTTGAGGTTTCTAATCCAGGAGATTCAGTAACAATGGAAGCAGATTATCATTTGTCGGGTATACACTTCCAATTTATTTAATGTTATTAACTAGGAGTTAGTCATGGTAGGTTTTTCCAGGAGAATGTTCTTCATGTTCTAGTTTTTAGCGGAGTTACCTTTCTTTCGACATTGAGTGTTTTTGGAGCCGGTGGTGGGGTCTTTGATTTATCGTTAGTATTGAATATTTGTTTCCTCCTTGGTTTAAGTGTGCCCCTATCAGAATTTGAACTATCTTTTCTATATTTTTCGCCTCTTGTCTTAACAATGTTTAGCCGAGTTTCAGTTACTGAAGTTCTTATTTGTCGGTAGCTGGGAGAGTTATTGCCTCTTTCCTTAACTTAGTTGAGTATACAATTACTAAGATCTTGTCAACTTATTTAGCGGTAGATGGAAGAGGTGTCAGTATTTATTCTGTTCAGTTGATTTTCCTCTACCCTTTCTAGGTAACTGTGTTATTCTTCTTGGATTTTTTAATGTTTCTCGACAGTTTCCATATTTATGAATAAATGAGGTTCACAGATGGACTATTTTCCATATGAATCCCATGTGACTATCAATCTATATTTTAATGTCCTCTATGACTTATTGGCCAGTGGTGACACCTGTTTATTGGATTACGAGTGGAATATAGGTGGCCACAAATGGCTCCTATTAAACTACAAGCTTTAAATGATGAGGTCAGAGAAATGATCGGTGAGGCGGATGAAAGAATTTGGTAAGAGGCGTGTCTTTTCATAGCCATTGATAACTTGCATAATCAAAAAACAATTCACTCCTCTTATGTTTCAAACGTGTCTGCACCATTTGTTCATCCATTTGGCGAGAGTATGCACTGTGGTGAGGCATAATACTATCTTTCTCACCGAGATACTTTACCAAAATTAACAAACTGTAGGTCAAAATCTCTAAGGCTATCCTCTGTAAGAAACCAGGGCTTTGCGGCTATACGGGAAGGCTCCTACGGTGTTGGGAGGAAGGACATTAAGAAACCGTTTACAATTCACAAGTATAGAAGGAAATGGAAGTCGAATAAGGTTATGAGGAGATTGGTTCTTGGCTCAGATATAGTCTTGGAGGAGATGTGTAGGATGGCACTTTGCGGGTTGGTGGGTAGATTTACTTATGGGAAACTACAGAAGAACACTCTTACAGATTGGTTGGATAAGGCATGGAAGCCACTCTTAGGTTATGTCCCTGAGATCTACTACCTTACTAAAGGTTGGATGGGGTTCCTTTGTAGATCTCCAGAAGATACATCGTTACTTCTGAAAAAAAATATGGATTAANGGAATGAAGGTG
This sequence comes from Picea mariana, assembly GCA_032191745.1. NCBI lineage: Eukaryota > Viridiplantae > Streptophyta > Pinopsida > Pinales > Pinaceae > Picea > Picea mariana. Next base: position 29,523 of record JASDQU010371791.1, on the reverse strand, counting down.
TGCTTCAAGCCATAGGAAATTCTCTTTTTAGTTTTCTTGTGCTTAATATTGTTTCACTTGCTACGGGTTCAAGGAAGATTGGGCAGGTTCTAGTTGAAATAGACATACACCAGGGGAATCTGGAGAATTTGGAGATTGAATGGAGGGGTCATTTATTACTCCAACATTTGGACTACTTAGGGGTACCTTTTAGGTGTAGTTATTGTAGAAGCATTGCTCACTTGCAACGTGACTGTAAAGGCATTGTTGATACTGAGGATGAACCTGAAGACACCTCTCTAGAATTTGACACACAAGATTCTTCAAAGGACACAGGCTTCTATGGTCCTGGACCATTTCCCTTGGTGCAGGAAGACGATAGCTTTTCAGACTCTATGGATACGATTGTGGGCAAATTAAAAAAATACTATCCTATTCTATTTTCCTCTCTATCTCTTTTGGAACGAGATGCATTAAACTCTTATGAATGGTTAAGTTACTTGACGAAAAATGTATAAATTTCTCTGGTGGATGAGGGGGAGGTTCATATTAATTCTAGTCGACCAGAAGAGTGTCAGGAGAATTTGACTACTATCCATGTTGCTCCCCCGAGAGGGGTCACTTGTCTCCTCCTCGGCCTGAGGATGAGACAGTAGATGTCATTCCATAGATTTTCTCTTCAGTTCCTTTGGGTACCCTGTCCTCAGAACCTGTTTCAGGGTCCCAGCCACAATTGCCAGGTGACCCTACCTTGCTTCTGGGTTACCATGAACCGGAGGATGACGAGACCACCCTGTCTAACATTATAGACTCATTCTTACCTTTTATACGAGATCAAGATTCATCAGTTACACTACCATTTTTCCTGGGTAAGTATGATATAAAACCACCCACCTGTGGTTAGGGAGGCTAGCACTTCGAGAACACTTGTTGCTGGGTATGGGAAGGAATTTGCATGGTCTCGCAGGTTGGGTATAGAGATTTCATCTATAAAAACTAGAAGTGTGAGGAAAAAATATTCTATCATTTCTACGTTAGATTCTCTTAATCCTTATAATTCAGAGGGTGGGGCACTTAGAGCAGTGAAATCCCTAGTGTGGGAAAAGTAATGATCTGTCTCTCACTCAATCTCAGAGGGACTGG